>JADLIF010001197.1:0-19104 GCA_016648015.1 Steinernema khuongi
ACATAGCAGATAGTGTCAAAAAAGTTCTTACGAATAAACCTGTTCAATTTTAGACGAATCCAATAAGTTCCTGAAAAGTTATATCCGTTTTATTGCGTCACACTTTCGCCGCCGCACCCTGTATTTGCCTGAAGGCCGGGCCATACTCTGGGTCTGTTTTTGTATGGCGACCACACGCAGCGTCCATACAAAAACAGACGCACCTGCGTCTGTGACGCAGAGTATGGCCCGGCCTTTACAGTTCGTTTTGGTTCGCTTTGGTGCTATCGGATAAGATCAATCCCTCCAGAATATACTTTGGGTCGTTCATATCTTGGGTTAACGAGTCTATTCGATAGTCTTGATGTGGTAACCTGTTCGAAATCGTTATCATAGTAGTTATTACATAATTAACCGATAATGGGTTTGGCCAGGAACTAGAATCGGCCGATCAAGCTGAAGAGTCTTCATGTCAGATTTGCTGTCGATGTTGTCGGCACATGTCGTCCCTCCCTGTTGTCTCAAGATAGCCAATGATTGGTGCTAGTGGTTTTATTTTATGACATGGTCTAGGGTGTGACCACCACTCGTAAAAAGCATCCATTTCACTTTATGTGTTGATTTTATTCATCACTAAGTTTGACCCAGATTTTCTTCCTCAAGTAGCTCTGACAATGACTGTTTGCTGCCAACAACAGCCAAGTGATTTATGGCACAAAGTTCAATCCAAAATGTCAACACAATGTGCTAAATTATCAGGTTAAAATTCGGAGGTAGGGGCGACCCACTGATAAGGATGTACACCACTGATCTCGCGGTCTTGCTCCTATAGGGCACTGGAACCAGAATGTTCCGTGGACCAGTTTATTTTTGAAGTTCCGTATGGGCAACACTCATCAAGTAGGATCTTACAGTCGTTCCAGATCACCAATAGAAAACGTTGGCAGAAGGACTGGCCTCAACTTCTTACCGGTCCAGTCCCGGACCGGAACCTCTCCTTCTAATCCTCCTCCGCTTACCCAGCTTCTCCCGCCCTAATCGGCCTAATTGATCGGTCACCTGCTCCTTATAAGGCCCCCACGCCCTTCCAATTTATTAGACAATAAAACGCGTTAATTCCTTATCTGCACTTTTGTGTTTATCACTGTTTTGTGCCGCCTCCTCACGCGGACAACCACGCACCGGAGAAGACCCTTATCGAGCGATAACTGTTTTCCTAGGCCCCTGACACCGATCGATTCTTAATCATCTCCCGCGGCGGAGAAGTGTACTCTGCGTGTCCCACGAAGTCAATATTTGGATTTTGGATTGTCGGACATTCGCCCAGCAGCTGATAGTCGAAAGTTCGAGAGCCTTTTGCGTGTAGCCGCAGTAGTCACCGTCAATGGTCTCCACACTCGAGTTACCGGAGGCGGTCCGGGCGAACGCGGAAGCCGACGTAGACGTGGAGAGCGGAACGTTCCAGGGGAGGAGGGCTGAAGACGTTCAAAAGGTAAATATCGCTGTTTGTGCGTCTGTGTTCTGGATGTCTTTCTGTTGCCTATTTGGTTCCTGTGCTAACGCGATTTGTCTGCGTTTTGATCGTCTTGGTGTGTTCATAAGTGAGATTATTGAAGTGGATTTGAAGGCATTTTTGAAGACGAAGTGCTTTTATGGCTCCAGTCCCTCTATCATTAGCTCGATAGACGTAGGAAGTTACCCAACAAGGTTATTGAATATTTGGGATTAGTTACTTGATGTATTATATGGGTTTTAGAAGGATTAAAATGTAAGACTGATCTAACTACTCGCACTAGAAGTTAGAAACCCTTTTAACGGTAAAAATCATACCTCGTATAAATTTTTGGACCCTACTTGTGTGCCTATTTTGTTTTCTAGTAAAATAAGAAATCTGTCAAAGGTAAATAGTGCTGTTTTGGTGTCCATGTTATGGGTGTGCTTCTGTCACCTATTTTGATCTTCTGTTGACCGTTTGGTCCTCCGAGCACTGTTTCCCGGAGTTCCAAAACATTTGTTTTCATTAAGAAGCCGAACTGTTTACAGATATTTTGTAATTCTCCGCTGTATTTACGCGTTTTACTGGTTTTAAGGTATTGCCAAACCAAAGAATCCTAGACGGATACACTGCGCTACATTGTTTGAAGGACGCTGATTCATTTCTATGTTCTTTGTTTTCTGTTTCTTTAACATTCTAAGTGTGTATGACTGATTTAAATCTGAAACTCCGTTAGGATGTTTTCGTTTATAGATTGTTCTTTAACCCCAGGAACTAACTGTTGCCTACATGCACATCATCACCTTTGTTCCATATCGAAGATAAGGAGTACTTGAGTCAGAAAAAATGCACTGAGTGGCCGGAAGCTGTATACGTCACATGACTCACTTGAAGTGATCGCCCTATCACGTCTGGTTGAATAAGATGGGAGTTCAGTTTGAGGTTTTGATAGGGGCAACGTTGCTTAAACAATGAGCTAGTAGGTGGGATGCTTTAAACTTAACACCCTTAGGATCCCCACCGTAACTTGACCGTTAGTATCCCTACCGTAACTTCACAGCAAATACTCTAACAAAGACCAGCTTTCAGACACCGCCAATGCAACCAAATTTCCTGCTCATACCTCCCACACCCACCCCAAAAATCCCTCGCCGAGTCAGTTTCAACGATCGCGTTAACCATGTGAACGAAGACACCACGGTGTTCTCCTTCGACGATAATGACAGCACAAACCTCGATCCGACTCCAATCCTCCAGCCCATCGTCAACGAACAGAGCGTTCGCCAGCAGACCTTGGAGACTCTGGGTGGCCTCTTCCAAAGCACGCCGAGTCCCTCAAGAAGAGTACTTCATTCAAGAAGGCCCAATGTGTTCCAAACCGTGTCCATCAAGCACAGCCACTGGGGTATCCGCCACATCGTCCTCATAGGGATACTGGTGATCTACGCCGCCCTTGGAGGATTGGTGTTCTACGCGCTGGAGGCTAGTACTGAAAGGCAAACAATCATACAACAAATGGAATCGCTCGATCGGTGGGTTTGCTCAAGCAACTCGTACACTGCATGAGAACAAAGAGAGAGCTTTAAGCTGCTTAGAAATTGCGTCGAGTGCAAAGTACTCCTTAAAGGCTGATAATGGGGTTGATTTTTCATAGTCCGCTAACAAACGCTTTTTTGGCCATTTGAACAGCTTCTTTTTCTTTACTTATTTAGTATGATTCAAAGACCTCTAGCAAGCTAAAGCAGGAAAGACCTTTAGCTTTCGTTGCATGTCAACAGCCTTCTGGACCTTGTGTCTCCACTGAAAGTTGTCAGTTAGCAGCTTAACCATCGTTCCATCACAGTATCGAACGTCTTTTATAGTTTAGACTTATCTACAATCTATCAACTCAAATCCTGAACCTTGCAAACTCCACAGAACTGGTGAATTCCACGACATTGCACGCTGATGTCGAGGCTAGAGTCAGGTGAGCTCCCCTCTCGGATCAACAGTTCCATCGATAGCTTCAGAGAATACTACAAGTCAATGCTCAAGAACGAAGGGATTTACCACGGAAGCATCCTACAGAAGACAGAGCAGCACACAATAAAGGGAAAATGGACCTATGAGAGTGCAGTTTTCTACAGTAGGTTGCCTTAACCTTGACAAGCCTTCTCTATGGTCTATTTGCAGCGATGACAGTGTTCTCCACCATCGGATACGGCACGATCACCTGCCGCACACTCGCGGGCAAAATTGTAACATCGCTCATTGCTGGTCACCCGTAGGTTCCTGTTTTAAGGCGACAGTTCTGTATGCCATCGTGGGAATCCCGTTGATGCTTGTGGTGCTCTCGGACATCGGCCGTGTGCTGCTTGGCGTGTTCACGCGAACCTACAACCGATGCAGATTTATGATCCTGTAGGTTCATTAGGACAGATTCTGAGAATTACGGTCGTCCTTGTAGAAGGCAGAAAACTAAATGGAAGATGAAGAAGGGGGAAGACGTGCAAGTGCTTCGGCTAAAGAACTACAAGGCGGTAACTTTCCCGTTCTATATGACTATCGTCGTGGTGATCGTCTACCTTATGATATGCTCCATCATTGTGTCCTTCTTTGACATTCGGAATGGATCCTTCGATGGGATGAGCTACGCTAACGCTCTCTATTTCTCGTAAGTCGTTTTTGTTACTGAAAGCTTGACTTATATCAGCTCCACTTGCCTTCAGATTCATCTCCATGTCGACCATTGGTTTTGGCGATGTAATGCCCGCCGAGCTGATCTATAACCCACTCATCCAGCTCATATTCCTGTTCGGTCTCGCGTTGATTAGCGTCATCAACAGCACTCTCTACGAGTCCTGTGAAGCCAGCTTTATGAGGTTCGTCTACCGCATGGAGAAGTGGATCGTGAAAGTCACTCTGCGGAAGAAGGCGACTTACGACACGTGTGGCTACAACGTATTCAAGAACCTGAGTGCCAATATTCAAGTAATTTCCGCTTCCATATGGGGTTCTGATCAGTTACTACTTTAGCTACTAGCCATAGCAGTTCCCATCTTCGACGAACACGAAGAAGAGAAGATCGGGAATCTGCTGGAACCCAACCAAGCCATTAAATTGCCCCACGCCTTGGCCATCCTCAGCGAGAGTCTTGCCGACATACGACCCTTCCGCGCCATCAGATCCAACTCCAAGATGAGCGACCGCGGACTAGGATTCAGAATGGAAACGAGAAAGAAGAGATCTATGACAGTGACGGCCGTACCTCTGGACTATCACTCAAGTTTGGACAAAGAAGACAGCCTTGACGAACATAGAAAGAACAGAGGCATGACAGTTTCCGCCCTAGAAGTGCCTTTCATGCCCTTCCACTTCTTGAATAAGGGATACGATGGTGACAGTAAGTCGGTTCAGGTTAATACCTTCTAAATATCTGTTTAAGATGACAGTACAACGAGTGGCAGTCTCAATGGAGGCCTGAAACCCGAACCGAAGACAAAGAGAAAAGCGAAACCAAAGTCCACATATGATCTGAGTAGAATAGTTGTAAAGCCGAGGACCCTTAGCGACGTTGTATAAATATGTAAATAGTGGTCACGCGGAGGATTATGTACACACAATGCACATGTGACCTGCATGACGAATTCCCCAGAAATAACGTTACCTAAAAATACCAATGAGAGGCTATGATGAAGTTAACCACGACTTATTTTGGATCCGATTAAATTACAATCAATTAAAACTCGTAAAGATGTAGTAGTGACGTTTGGAATGCGAAGTTCGGATACCTACCTGGAAATCCCTACTACATACATCCATTATTTTGAGTTTTCTAAATTGACCTCTTTTGGTTCATTGCGTGGATGTTTCTAGTGTTTCCAAACAACAAAAATAAATGTTCATCAGTGCTAAGTCTTTCATTTTAAAACAGTTTTCATGGATATTCATGAGGTAGCGCGCAAACAAATGCGAGTGATGTTATTCAATGACGTTTAAGGGTTGTGAATAAGTAGGAGTGCCGGACAGCTGATAGTGTTTGACTCTTATGAAACAGTAAGCGATGTCCATAACATTCCTTTGCTGATATATAACGCCAAAAGTGCCATCTTCCAGGTCCTTCAATGCAGCTTCTGTGCATCTCGCTAACTATTCGATCGATTCACTCACACCATAGATAGGAGTAACATTAAGCAATTTCAGCAAAGTGCGTTCTCCTATTCGTTTCGATTCCAATCTTCCAGAGTATCTAATTGCATGTGTTTTGAATTCCCCAATGCCTCCATCGAGCACCCAAAAAACTCTTTGAACAGATGCGAGTAGTTCCCCTCGAAGTACGGGGCGGAGCGCAACCAAACGGCGTGAAGTGGAGACTTTCTTTAGTTTTTACCCGTTTTGAAACTGAACCGGGTCATCTGAGGCGGAGAGGAATATAGGAGACCTTCTAGGGAAAGTATTTCTATCAAGGAAAAGATTTTCGCCTTCCCTCCTAGCGACCACCCATTAAAAAGCCCCGACAAACAGTCCCCTTCTTACCTCTTTCACAAAGCTCCGCATTTGGTCTGCATAACCTTGGTCCGAACTGAGGAGGCGTGGCACTCTCCGCAGTCCCACCGCGATGACCCTTTATCGGCTGCGACGATCAGCCGTGCGACCGCCGGACGCTACAGAGTCCGTTCGGTCGCACTTCGTTCTTCTTCGCGCCTGCAAGCAGTCGGTCTGGCGATAACGCGTCTATTTCGTCAGTTTCAGACGGTTTCTCATTGATTTGTTGCTAAGAGCTCCGGACGCCATGGAGAACGGTTGTACGCCACACGGCGACGAGAACCTCGCCTTCCTGCAGAAGATGCTCGACGACTACAAGGGTCAGGACAACTTCAATCGAGTGGCGAGAAAGGTGAGTGGTTGAGGGTTTCTTTTCGCGGAGAATTTTATTGGTTCTGGGTGTTTGTTTGCACCTTAGATTGCATGAAGCTACTGTAGACTGTCTGAACACGGTGTAGACGAGTTTTGGATCGTGGATTACTGTAGATTGATAGGGGCTTTTTCTTTTTTTCTCTACTGCTGATTTTTTTGTCTTCTTTCGACAAATTGCTTTTTTAAGAATAGAGAAGGTCCCTGAAAATTTATTAGCCCTTTCATATTTGGTCTTCCTTCTGCAAATATCTTGTTATATTTACTTTCTTTTCTTCTCCCCGTTATCTTCTGGTTCCTTAACCTGAAACCTTTGTTCTGCGCGCATTTCTTCCGTCCGATCAATATCTTATCCTCTCCTCTTCAAGGTCACAGCCGTGTCGGCTACTGACCAGAGGATTGTCGTCGAGCTGACCGTCGAACACGAGCACGTCAATGGCAAGGGAACGCTCCATGGCGGGCAGACGGCTTCGCTCGTCGACATCGTCACCGCGCGGGCCGTCGGGATGACCGTCCGCGACCGAGGCATGGTTTCCGTGGAGTTGGCCGTGAGGTGAGTTCTTGGCGATGATCGAGTTTACTAAAGTTCTGTCTGTTTCAGTTACCTGCTTCCGGTCAAACTTGGGGAAACGATTCTCATCGAGGGTATCGTGCTGAAGTGCGGCCGCAATATCGCCTTCACTGAGTGCGAATTCCGACGGAAAACGGACGGCGCGCTGGTCGCGAAGGGAAAGCACACACTCGCCTTCATGCACAAGCCGGTGGCGAATCAATTCTGAGAGATCTGCTGTTGTAAAATACGGGATAATACGAGCTATGGTGTTGTGCATTAAATTAAATTATTATAAAATGTATACTGTGAAGTGGAGACGTAGAAGCTTCGAATCATTGTCCAGTAGCAGGCAATACAGTCTTTCAGAACGCGGACCTTCAGCGGCTCTTGGAGGTAGAAGTGGATGTGTTCATCCGCTTCGTGAAGATGAGCACCACGGAACCGTAGATCGAGGGAAAGATGTCGATATCTCGCACTTCTCGATGCTCGCCAACGGGATTTGGGTGATGTCCAGCAGCTTGGAAAAGGCTAATAATGTGTACGCGGAGATTGAAACGGTGTTTGTGCGCACTTCTGGCATCAAGGAGCTCTTCATATTGAGTTCCTTACTGCACTTTCCAACGCTTCCGCATTCAGAAATGTTGGAAACACTTGTTGGACGAACTGGAAAGTACATTGAACTGTTGACTTACTCCTCCTAGTGTAATGGTACTTTACAGAATGGATAATTTGACCTCTTCATACCGCAAGAAAATCTGGCCGATGTCAGTCCGAATAAGCGATTGTCCCTTTTCTGTCGTCCTCCTTCAACATGCTTCAAGAAATAATCTTTCGAAGTGCTAGCCATTTATATGATTAGTGCCTAGATAGGCATCGAAGTTTATTAATATCAACCAAGTACTGTCCGGAGCGGTTGTCTTTGTTCGCCTTACCCTTACACCACGGGCAATAGATGCCAGCTTGATGTGAAGCAAAAGAGGCCGCTCGCCAGCTTCTTTGCCAGTAACTAAGGCAGTATAGCATTGAAGGCCGACAAATACCGGATCTCATACAACTTTTATTATAGTCCTTTCAATAATTATGTTACAAATCATGATCATATTAATCGGCTATGTGAGTGTTTCACTAAGCATGGGGCATTCATTATCTCCCTTGCTGTACTTCTAAACGTGATCCATTAGCAAACTGTCAAGCGACTGATCACTCTCACCTTTTCCAAAGCTTCCAACATGTTGTAGTATGCCGCGAAAGCTCTCTTGTCCTGGTAACTCATCTGCGCCAAAGCCTTCATGATCTGCTCCCGGACCATGTTCTTAGCGCTCTCGCTGTACTCTCCTGTCATGGCTACTACTTGCTGCACTTGGTACGAGGCAATAAGGTCGAGAAGAGCGGGCGGGAAGCGTTCTTGGAGAATTCGAATTTGGAGAGTGTCATGGCTGAACATCGGGAAGAACCTGGGACACTTCTGCCTGATGAAATCCCGGAGTCTATCGCTTAAAAAGGGATGGTTTCCGTGGCTCCACTCATCGATTGCGATTCGAATAACTTCTTCAGCATCGGCAGAAATCTACATACATCTTCTGTTTCATCAGGCTATAGATATTTTCTTACCTTTACCTTGGCTGGGGCCGATTGAGTAGAACAAAGCATCACAGAAACAAAGACCACTGCAAGAACCAACATGTCCTTTGTCTCCTTCAATTAAAACCTCAATTGGCGGCACTTTATATAATTCCATCTGCTCTTCGCAATGCCATTGGGAACTTGTTTCGTAAAAACCTGCCACATCGCACGCCCCCACCAAAAAACGACAAGTGCTCGGTATTGTGACGTAACGATGTGTTTGATGTTTGAGAACGGACGTCTTCCTCTCGCAAACTTGAGTTAAAGGAGAATTGAGCTTATTAGAGAAAAGTAGGTGGAAACATAAAAAAACACAAAAAGCCATAAGGTCAACAAGAAGTCACTATTTGAGCCATGTCAAAGATGCAGAAGAGGGAGGGATGGTAGAGCGAAATACTCAAGAAAAGGCACTGATTACTTACGGCGATCTAACTAGAGATCTTGGATCGAACTTACACATTGCTAACAGTGTTGTATTTGGAAATACCTCAACGAATTTGACATTTGGACCAGGTTCCATTTGTAACGCCATACTATAAAGTACGTGGGAACACCACGTCGAGGATCACCGGCTCGCCAAAGCAATGGCAGAGCCGAATATGGACACCGCGTGAGGCGGTCGGCTACGGCCAAAGCAGTCGTCTTGGCCCAGTCCTTCCCTATGTCATCTATGTACTATTTAGCCCCTTTAGTCTCCCCTATGCATACCTTCATCACCTGTAGTTATACTCTCATCACAATAAACTCTCTCTCTTCAAGCCGCCGCCGTTACTTCCAGGCAGCCGCCGCCACTCTTCAGGCCGCCGCCGCCGTCATTCTTCAGGCCGCCGCCGTCACTTCTAGGCCTCTGCTGCCGTTACTTCCAGACCGCTGCCGCCACTCTTCAGGCCGCCGCTGCCGCCACTTCCAGGCCGCCGCCGCCGCCACTCTCCAGGCTGCCGCCGCCACTTCAAGGCCGTCGCCGACTCTCGGCTGTCGTCAGCACTCCACGACGCCACCACTTTTTCACGCAGCTGCTACTCCCCAGACCATGACCTTTAGGCCGTCACCACTCTTCAGGCCGCCACCTTGCTGACCACCATCCTTAGACCATGTACCCACCAGTTGGTTGATTCATGTTGCCCTCCACGTCCAGGCGGACGTCTTCTCCGATGGTGGGGAGGATGTAACGCCATACTATGAAGTACGTGGGAACACCACGTCGAGGATCACCGGCTCGCCAAAACAATGGCAGAACCGAGTCTGGGCGCCGCGAAAAGCGGTCGGTTCCATCCGTCGGCAACCGCCACGGTCCCATCCCCCTTTCTTTGCATGTATATTCTAATATCCTTATCCTCCTTCCTTTAATCCCCCTCTTTATATATCGTTTCCACTGTAGCTGCTAGTCCACCAATAAAATCTCTCTCTTATACGTAAGTGTCACTACACCCCCAAGACATATTCAAGACCGTAAGAATAAGCCACTAACACAATAATATAGTTTCTTAGGAATAGAGGACACGCGGGCAACCGTTACACATTGTATGTGCACTAATGGAGAAATGCCACAACATTCTGCGCCAAATTGTTATCAGGGAATATTTGTTATGTACAGCGCCATTACAAAACTAGATTGTGACGTTAAATGTTGCACAGCGTGACTATAAAAGTTGCCCTTTTGGGCGAACACGATCCTTCAAAAGTAAGATTGGCCCGAACCCAAATTTTTCGAACCGAACCGATCCGAACTCGAACCTGAACCTGAACCGAACCGAATAAGTCGTCGACCGACGGTCGGTTCGGTTCGGGTTCGGGCCAACCGTATTCAAAAGTCCACACAACCCCATGCTAAAGCCGAGCTACGAAGCTTGTCAGCTTATTCCTTTTATATTAGACAATCCCCCACAATCTGGATAGTCATGCACCCTATTCGAAGGAGTACGCATCCTACTTCTCGGAATTTTCACACCACAAACGGCCATGTGAACAACAGACTAGTATATGTATTGGTGGCTGGCTACAACCCCAACGCCAAGCTTAATGAGGACGGGTTTAGGACACACACCCCCATTTTTCCGCACATTTAAATATGCATTAGTTTAACTCTAAACAAGGTTCGCCATGGTTGTGAATCTTGCGAATCTTGCGACTCTGATCGACTACTGTTTGTTGCTGACTGCTTCCTTGGTTACCGTAATCTTGAACCCGCCAACTTTGTATTCTCTGCTCAAGAAGCTGAAAGGAGACAGTCATCTGAATATGCTGGTTCTGCACATGGCTTTACACGCCGTCTTTGCAGCTGCCACTGCCGTCCACACCAGTGTAATTATATTTGAGATGCATGGTAGGTTTCTCATGTAACAGGAATCTCTAAAAGGAGAGAAAAAGAAGACATGTCATAAGCCATAAAAGCTTCCAAATTCGACATCGGTTACTGTAGCCCCCAAACGTCATAATCCAACCACTGATTTTAGCCATAGAAGTAAATCACAACCTAATCTACTGGTCCGGTATTTGGTACGCATCTTTTATAATGACCACCGGCTTGGCTGACATGTTCAACACCGTAGATCGAGTTCTGGCCATCTCGTACCCCGTTCGCTACGCCACACTGAAGAAGCGATTTGTTCTTGTGGCCTTGGCATCTATCTCAGCGGTCTTCGGCCTTGTGTTCCTTCTGATGCTGGTAGAGCGAATCGAGCCAGGGCGTTATGATGTCATGTTCGGTCGCCACATAACCCACAGGATGTCCTCGGTGATAATGATGGTCAACGCGGGGATCGCACTTTTCAACGTGCCCGTCGCCGTAGTCTTCTTCTGCAAGCTGCGAAAGTTCAACAAATCACTTCAGAGAAGCAACAAGAGCGCTTCTACGGTATGAGAGGGTGGAAGAGCGCACAGATGTCAGAAACGCATTTCCAGGCTAATATGGCAGTATTGCATCAGATGATATTGTCCATCGTTTTCTGGATCGTTCCCACTATTGTGAACATCATCGCGCTGTACGTCTTCAAGGTGAACTTCTCAGTTGCAGTAGGACCTTGTATCGTAACGTTACTGATGACCTACCTTATGGCGTGTAGTATTATGTACCGGCGCAAGTTGGTAAGGCACAAGAAACCATATGCTGTGCAGAGCTTGTGGCTCAAAGTGACTGGAAGGAATGTTGTACCGAGCTTGTGACAGATTTATGCCAAATGAATAAAAAGTAGGAAGGTTTCCAATGTGCCACATGGAAGCATTTGTAGTGTTACTTAGGAAAGCATTCATAATTGCTTTTATTTACAAACCGATGGAGATATTCACTTGTTGTTAGAGTTTAGAGTTACTTGTGTTGCTAGATTCCGAACCTGGAATTTACTACTTGGACGTACGAGAATCCTCTTAAAGTCGGAGTTCTATTTGATACGTCCATGGTCCGCGTTGCTTGCTCCCAAGAGTGTCACGTGGTGCACTCTCTCACCGCTCCTTGGGAATCGTCGAGCGGTGTGCATTATCAGACCGGTTGGAACGCTGCTTCAGGAAGTGACAAAGTTCAGTGCGATCAGCATTGTGATAACAAAGGTTGATTTCTAGTAGACTTCTTTCGGTGAAAACATTGGTATTCGTTTTCGAGTCTTAGATATTCTGATAGTTCCGTTAGGCGTCGAAAAGTCAGTGACCAATTCCATTCTTCCTTCTACATCACTGGGGTTCACTTGATCACTAGCAACTACGCTAACAACCAGTGTCAACTCCGCTCACGTGTTGAATTATCTGCCAACATTGCAATGAATCGATCGCGGCATACATACTATCGCTCCCTGGATAGCTGCGTTCCTCCAGTTAAAGTTCACCGTAACTGATAGGCTACACTGTCCATTGTATAGTCTCCACATTGCGTAAAATTCGCGTGTAATCGGGAATCAATAGCCATGCCCAGATTTGTATTCAGATAATGAGCTTTAAAGACTCTGAAACGGATAGAGGGGAATCTTCTGGTTAGTATTTCCAGGCCTTATCTGATCTTTGCATCCAACAATGTATTACGCTGTCAAACAAATCGCTCTAGATGCAACGAACAGCCGTTTATCAAGCGAGAGTGACAAGTGTAATAGACGATGAAGACCTACTGGACTACATTTTAGATATCCCGCTCTTCGGTAGACTCCGATAACACATGCTCACTTTAATCGAAGTGCTCGAGAATGTTACGTCGCAAAAGGAAAACGTGTTTTGTGCCAATGCCGATGACAAACAGCGCATTTCGATCCTGTCGATCTCGTTCAGCGCCACCTTCTGTCATCATAGATTTTCGTACTTCCCAGACTGTCCTTAAGAACATATCCACTAACATATCGGAAAAACACGTTCCTCCCAAGACAGGCGTTCTTCATATGCCTGACATGTTTACATCTCTTCTGTACTTTGACCTCCCAAATTGCCCATATTTCGAGCCTTCCGTCCGTAATTGCCCCCCATCAGAGTCCGGGGCTCCTTTCTGGACGCGATGCATCCATCTGACAGCGCGCATTGTTATCCGCGAAACTCACGCCACCTCATCGCGCCTCCAAACAGCGACCGAAGATTACCGCATCTCTTCGTTTTGCACGTATTTTCGGCCGCGGACACGCCGCAGAGGGCGGTGCGAGCGGCCGCGGCGTTGTTTGTGCGTCCTTTCACTCCACGGGCGACTGCTGTTGCCGAGAATCGGGCGATCAATCGGCGGTGGCGGCACTCGACGAAGGTCGATGCGCGCTTATCGTCCGCGTTCTGGACTCCGTTTCCTTCCTGCTTCCATCATTCACAAGCTTTGTTATTACAGAGATCCCAACATGGTTCGCGTTCTCGTCACTGGTGCCGCCGGCCAGATCGGCTACTCCATCGTCCTTCAGATCGCCAAGGGCGACGTGTTCGGCAAGGATGTGCCCGTTGAGCTGGTGCTCCTCGACATCCCCATGATGGAGAACGCGCTTACTGGAGTCAAAGCCGAGCTCATCGACTGCGCCATCCCTCACCTGAAGGCCATCATCACCGCCACCAACGAGGCCGAAGGATTCCAGGGAGTCGACTTTGCCTTCCTCGTCGGAGCCATGCCTCGTCGTGAAGGCATGGAGCGCAAGGATCTGCTCGCCGCCAACGTGAAGATCTTCAAGAGCCAAGGAAAAGCTCTTGCCGACTACGCCAGCCCCGACTGCAAGGTACCCTTCGCCTTTGACTCCTCAGCTACTTGACTCGTTCCTTGCAGATCCTGGTCGTCGGAAACCCGGCCAACACGAACGCACTCATCTGCGCCAAGTACGCCGCCGGCAAGGTTCCCCTCAAGAACTTCTCCGCCATGACTCGTCTCGACCATAACCGCGCCACCGCTCAGGTACGTCTTTGTTGACTTTGTAGCGTGTAGCGAGCGAGAGGCAAATCCTGTTTACGGCGTTATCGGGCTGTTCCCTGCGCCGATAGGGTCACCGGGGAGATCAGAAGGCGAAAAGCGAAAACCACGTGGACTTTTAATGTGATCGCGGGGCAGATTGTTCAGTGTAATGGGATTTTTATGAGTCCATTGCAACATCAGATAATTAAGCAGGATGTAGTCGTTAATTGTTAAAAATACACTCTTGTTTGTAGCTTTCCTGGCGTATATCTTTTTCCTAGAATAGCAATAACAGTTTTCGGGCCACACAGCTTGCTTTGGTTGCAAAACACAGTGGCAAACACATCGTCTTTGCTCTAAAAAGCGAAGATCACACTTGTTTACTCCACTGTCAACAGACATTGCTTATTGACATTTCTGGTTTCAGATCGCCCTGAAGGCCGGAGTCGGCTGCGGAGACGTCAAGAACGTCATCATCTGGGGAAACCACTCGAGCACCCAGTTCCCCGACGCCAAGCACGCCAAGGTGCTGAAGGGCGGCAACGAAATTGACGCATACAGCGCCGTCAACGACACTCCCTTCCTCCAGGGACCTTTCATCTCGGTAAGCCCAAGTCTCTATCCTTCTCCAACAAAGCCGTCCTTCTTCAGACCGTCCAGAAGCGCGGAGCCGAGATCATCGCGCTGCGCAAGCTCTCCTCGGCGATGTCCGCGGCCAAGGCCGCCTGCGACCACATGCACGACTGGTACCACGGCACCAAGCCCGGACAGTGGGTGTCCATGGCCGTGCCCAGCGACGGCTCCTACGGCATCCCCGAGGGCCTCATCTTCTCGTTCCCCGTCACCATCGACGGACAGACTAAGGAGTGGAAGATCGTGCAGGGTCTGACCCTTGACGACTTCGCCAAGGAGAAGATCGCCGTCACCACCAAGGAACTCGAGGAGGAACGCGCCGAGGCCCTCAAGGCCTGCGAGGAGGCCAGCTTGTAAGAAGCTGCTTATGATCTAAGCGCGACCGTTAGTAGTGTTTCCGGTAGAGTTGAGTTCGCGCAGGTTCCATGTGTACTGTGTCTTTGTAAAGTTTGATATTTATTAAAGTGCTCTTCTCTGCGTTTGAGAGTCAAAGGGGCTTAATAGTGGTGTGAGCTTTAGTTTAAGTGGGTTCAGGAATGATCCTCGAACTGAGCCTTAATCAGGTTTGGCTTCTCCGCTTCCGGAGATCAGAATTCTAGGACATTTTCCGGTTGATGTTTCCTGGGAACGTTTTGTAAGGTTTACAGTGTTTAGCATTTATAAAGGTGTTTGTTCTTACTTGAGAGCACTCGTCTTCATACACAGCGAGGTGTCATCGGATAATCAAACTCCAGGAATTTTTACGAACGTCTTTCTTGTGTCTTTTGCCTTCTTTCTTTTAATGCTAGGAATGTTAATGTTACATCTCTGACAATGAACCTAAAGACTGTATATATGAAGAAAGTCCTGAAACTTGGAGTTTTGGAAAAATTTTACAATTCACATTGGCCGAAAAAAAACAAAAATAAAGTTTATTTTTTATTTTGCTGTAAGCCTTACCGCGAACTATTAAACATTTAACCGATTGCATTTAGCATGTGTGCGTTTTATTTTACCAAGCAGCAACCCTTCCTATCTAGGAGCGTAGTTGTTCTTGTTCACATTTGCTTAACATTTGCTTCCGCTAATTAGTTTTTGTTATGGTGTTCTGTGATGGTCGCAATCTGCCATAACGTGTGTAAAGAACATGGCTCCATATGCTCCGTGAACTTAGATGAAAGGTTAGTGCAGTTAGTGCAGTTTGGTGAACTTGTTTTCCGTAAGATCTGTATCACCCCCATTGGAGGCTATGTGTTTTTTGATTTTCTCGATTCTAACGGTCGCAAAACGCACGCAAAAGCGATTTATCGGACTCTAAAGATATTGCTCTTCCATTCGAGCATGGTCATAATCATCCAATATGGACTGAATTCCAATAGTGTGCTAGTAGAGCAGTAGGAGTTTAGTAGAGTAGCTTACACTCCGCCACAGTTACTTCGCTCATTGAAGACCGATTTAAGTTTAACGGGAGCTGCATAAGGAACGCCAAATGTGAAAGTGCACGTTTTCGTTTTTAAGTGCTATTTCAGCATCTGTCCAATTACGATGTATAATAACCGGATGACGATGCACGAAGTGCGTATCCTCGTTCATAAAGGCCGGGCCATACTCCGCATCACAGACGCACGCGCGTCAGTTTTTGTTCGACGTGCGTCCGAAAAACTGACGCGCGTCGAACAAAAACTGACACGCGTGCGTCTGTGCCGCGAAGTATGGCCCATGCTTAATCCCTACAGCTGTATTGTGCTGCCTGCAAATGTAAATCCTCCGTTTCCGCTCTGTTTTCATGGCAAAGAAGGAGCTTTCAGGATAGGCATCCATGCGTGAACGGCAGCTGACCGGAAATCTGTTGACAACCGTTAGCCTTTCTTTGATAGCTAATGACTTCTGTTTAATTTGAAAGCGGACTCTCCGAATCTCTCTTTTCATAAGAGATTCTTTTCTTTTCCTGCATTTTTTCTACAACTGACTCCGTATCCATCAATATTTTCTACCATAGGATGCTATAAAAAGCATCGCAAAGAGAAATACTCGTAGTCTTAGGTGCATTCGAAAAACTGCCAATTTTAATATGTATTTTGTATTTTTACTACCTACTTTGAGTACAATTTGACGCGCGACATTTAGCAGATTGGATTTCATGTTGTTGCGCTGTGTTTTCTCCATTTGACACCATAGAGAAGTCTTTGTTTGGTCACCACCTCGCTGCCTCCTACTCTTACCGAACTCCAAATAGATCTAATGTCTTCTAAACTGACAAGGAAGGTAGGTGAACTGTCCCCCTCCGATCCGGGTGACACGTGGTTTGTAAGTGCCTGAGTGTGTAAGCATGCGAACGCGCACAAGATTACCAGCTAATGCTCGGTTTCTGCAGAGAAACAAGCAAAGCAAAGTGCCTTAAAGTGAAGAAATTGTGCTTGATCGTGGCCGAAAAGTGGTAGAAATATTATTGATCCTGCAACGATGCTTCGTATTCGGCGTTTTTGACACTCAGAAGTCATTCCAAACAGTCATCGTCCCGAGAGCACTAATATTTCAACCACAATTTCTTCACTTTGATGCACTTTGCTTTGCTTGTTTCTCTGCAGAAACCGAGCATTAGCCGGTACACACTCAGGCACTTACACACCACGTGTCACCCGGATCCGAGGGGGACAGTTCACATACCTTCCTTGTGAGCTACTTTTCGCCTTTTTCGTGTACCAACGCATACATGTGCACCCTTCTTCTTATGCGTTTTGTAATTGCCGGCGATTACAAATCGAATTAATAATACACTATGTTTTAAGTGCCCTTCTTAGATAGCAGCTGTTAACTTGAATACACCGAAAAAGTTCTTTTCAACATGGTGCTTTCATCGGCCGTGATATACACGAATTACGGTATCCAGTTTGCCTGCGCTTTGATCATCGTCTCCTTGAACCCACTCATCCTTCTCTCCCGCTGGAATCGCTCAAAGGCGAACAGTCAACTGACGATGATTCTGATACACATCGGCCTTCACTTTATCTTCGCTGTGAGTACGTTGATGTACGCCGGAGCCGTGCTGCTTTTCTTCAAAGGTATGTAAGAGGAGATGGCTAGTAGTAGGACATGGATAGCGAGACTTTCCTGAAGCTCACTAACGCTATCTCTCTAGATGATGAGAAGCACAACTTAATCTTCTGGACCGTTCTTGTCTACGGGTCCATCCTATCAACAACCGCTCTATCCGATCTATTTCTGGCCTTAGATCGCTATATCGCCATAACTTGCCCCATCCAATATCTCGTATCCATGAAGAGCAAGCTTGTCCTTTATTCGACCTTCTTCACTATCGCCTTCTGCTTGTCCATAGCCCCTGCTTGTGCGCTACACAGAGCAGAAGAGAAGCCTCAGGCTCTGATGCTGGCCGACTTTGTCGGCGAACCGACAATCAGGTTTATCTTGATCTCTGGCATGGTACTTATGATCTTGAATGTAGTCGTTTCGGCGCTTTTTATTGTGGAATTGCGAAAGTTTAACAAGACACTTCTGGGTATACGGCAGTCAACCAAAGTGGTAGGTGAATAGGATGAAGAGCATCTAAAGTCTGCCATTATTTCCAGGCCAACACCACAGTAGCCTATCAGATGGTCCTGGCCGGCATATTCTGGGTCGTTCCCGCAGTGAGCCGAACCGTTATGGAGAACTGGTTCGATTTTTACATTCGCAAGACACTAGGACCTCTTACCGTCACTTTGGTTGTAGTGTACATGGCTTGTTGCAGTGTTCTCTATTGGATGAAGCTGGTACCAGAAAGAACGAGTCCCTTTAAAACGGCTTCTACTTCGAGATGAGTAGCCGAAGGAAATAAATGGATAACTGGAAATTGTAATAGCCATCTCATTTTGTGAGCTTAACCGAAGGCAACAGTGTCGGTATTGTGTGATGACTCATGCAACATTTGATCGCTTAGTAGTCTACATATCCATGTCGTTTTTACGGGTAATAGCACTTCTTCGCAAGGCTTCATCAGGTATTATAAGCATCTCCGAGGAGATGCGGTTCCAAAATTTCTCTCGCCACTTCCATTTGAAAGAGCGGATCTAATGTTTACCTCAAACTTGGGTAATTAAACGTATGTGACGAAGTGGGGATATTCAGAGAGTTTAAACTCTTTTCAGCTTCGTCGAGAACACAACCAGCGTCTCCTTCCAGTGATGCAAAGGTCGGAGCTTAATTCAGAAGTACTTCTCTGCTGTCCCGATAATAATAACAAACTCATAATAAATTGTTGCTGTAGCACTGTGACGAACTCTCAAATAGTCTCTCCTAAAATGCACCACCGCCAGGAAGTACCACCAACCTCAGTCACGTCTTATAAGCATCTCCGAAGAGACGCGGTTCCAAAATTTCATCTCGCCACTTCCATTTGAAAGAGCGGATTTAATGTTTACCTCAAACTTGGGTAATTAAACCGACGAGAGCGTCGGGCGGCGCCTCTTCCCCAAGGAGCGACCGTCGCGGCCTAACGGTGCGAGTCGTGGCTGACGGTCTTTGGCGACCGCGACCGTCGCTGTCTGACCGTCTGCGACCGCTCTCTCGCCGCGGCCGAGCATAAGTGCGCTTTGGAGAGATGAGTGTCCGCCGGGCGTCGTG
>JADLIF010001198.1:0-56570 GCA_016648015.1 Steinernema khuongi
GTACCTTGCAGAAGGTGATCTCGTTGTGCATCTGGCGGCGCACGTGGTGGACGTAGTTGTACACCATGGGGAGGGTGACGCACACCGAGAGGACGGCGACCACCGAGAAGGTGACGGCCGAGTAGGCGACGAAGCGATAAGCCTTGATTCTTCCTTCGAGATCCATCTCGATGACGAAGTGATGATTGTGGAGCCGAGAGCCACTTATAAGGAGCAGCCGCCGCGCGTAAAAACACCGAAAACCTGTTGCACGGAAACGTTCCACCGCACCCGGCCGCTTGCAGATTAAGAGATTCTTGAGAGAAAAGGGCGTTTTTCGAAATTTCCGAAGGGTTGGGTACTGCGAATTGGAGATAGATAGAGAGCGAGAGGCCGTTTCAAGGTGTGTAACCGTTTGAAGGACATCGCGAACGCTTCTTTCGGCACAGCAGGGGTGCAACCCCATTCATCACGGCTTGTAGAATGCAATTTGTCAAACAGATGCAACTACTGCGGGTGAAAACGACCGAAGGAATTGGAACTCCACTTTGGAAAGCGGCAAAATACCATTACGAAATTTCCTACAGTTTAACATAGATTTACAGGGAGTATTTTGTAGATTGGAGTAGAGGAAGTACTGGACCTAGAAATGGAAAAAGGTAGATTTTGGGGTTTACTTATCCCAGGAGCCTTAAAACATAACTAATCTACTTGACATTAATTAACAGAAGTGGAAAGCGCTCCCGTTAACCGAACGTCCTTGAATCACGTACCTTCTCTGTAGTACTTCCAGTTATCATGTTTCATTCCTATCTACAGCTGAATCTTTAATTACTTATCACATATCTTCAGCTCGTGGTTGGAAGAGCTTACCGCATTCACCTCTTCTTCGTGGACCGCGTAGGAAAGAGCTTCTTCGGTCGGCAGTTCAAAGGCTGCGAGCAGATCTGCACAACGCCTGGAAAGATCCTCTATGATCGTTGTGTATGACACACCACAAGACCACAGTTTAAGTGATAATTTCTTCTTAGGAGTTCTTTTTTCACATGTCGCTACGCGATGAGGCCATCAACATCGTCATCGAGATAGTCGAAGTTCAGCCGTCGGAAGATTATGACAAGTGCGTGAACATAACATCTTCTTGTCTCCTAAGAGCATTTTTCAGCCCTGAACTCCTTACGCTCGCCTGGACTGTGTGCCCTGTGTACAACATCGGGCAGATAATGACCGACTACAATCCCGAAGGGATCTTCAACCAACCGTCGAAGAGGTACTGTTTTAGGGTCAACATTCCCAGTTCTAAGGATAAATTCTAGGATACATCTCTTTGAAGGCTCCCCGCAAGTCCTGCTAACCCACATATCAGGTCCACTCGAGTCCTGTGAGGGCCTTTACAAGCAAGGGGTCTCCAGAATCCTTGAATGCTATCTTCAAACCCACGAAAAAATGAGTCCCGTTTTTGACTTCACGCCAGAATACGTGTTCATGACACGCAACGACGACTTTCCGGGACTTGAAAGGGAACCGAGCGGGAGTAAGGATCCTGCACTATATACAGCCTGAATACCTTGGTTTAGAGCTTTCACAGCTTGCGAGGCCAAACATAAGCCAGAAGTATGCGGTGATGCTGGACCGTATTTCGATTTCCTTTGGAGAGAAGGCGGAGCAGATCGAGAAGGCGATCGTTGATTTGACAACGCAAGATTGGGTGTTCCACTTAAACCAAACCATGGATCAGTTCTTGAAGACGAAGAAGATGGAGATTATCGAGAGGCGACTGAAGGTAGGCTATGAGGCTCAAGGTAGGCTTTGAGCCGACCCTTTTTACGAAAAGTAAGACTTAATACTCTAAAGTCACAATACATGTACGAACTGACTACGTTTCCTGCATCCCATGCACGAAATCTACTCATTCTATGCATATTGCTCAAAAATATTCCTACTCTCTAGATCGGAATCCACAACGGCTTCACATATGTGGACGAGCCATACTGCATGAGCATGATCGCCAAGGACGAGCTGATGTCCAAGAGCCACTCTCTCCGAAGACGTCTCGGCACAGGCTGGGTCAGCGAAGACAGCATCAAGTCGGAGATGGACACGTTTATAGTTCGAAACACTGTCAAACTCGACAGGATATTCAACCACAAAGCCATGGCGGTGGTCTTTTGCATCTACTATGTCATCGGAATCCGGAATCCTGACGTGAGTTGTGACGAAATGTGAAGGAAATTTATTTCTCTTTAGATGACAGTAGAGATGAGCAAAACGGAAATGATATGTTGGGGCGCTTGGAGCCCGAACGACCTTAGGGACGCCGATCGTATTGCTGTACCACTGATCGGAGGACCGAATCCGAACCCTGATCACCACCTGTGCTTCAAGAACCTGCTTAGGATAAGGGAGCATGACAACGACAACTTCGTGGCTAACGATGGGATGCCGCGGATTGAGCTCAACTTCCAGTGCACTCCTATTAAGACACCGACCAGGAGAGGGGTACGGTAGTATCCACGTGGCTTGTAAACCTCAGAGATTTCAGAGCTTCTCGGTGGCCGATCGCGCTGATGCTCACAAAGCACCTCAATCCATTGAGAACGAGATTCTCCAGATGCCGTCTCCAGAACCCGAACCTGGTCCACCATCTCCTCCAGCGGCCGCTCACATCGACTCCCGTGATTTCTTGTCCGAAGAGATCGAGGAAGACTTCAGCCGTCCCAGGAAGCAGGTGGAGGTGGACACTCCCAAGAGTAGTGGACGAGTGGCAAAGGTTGAGTCGTATTCGGAGACCGTAACCAGGTAACAGTTAGTCCAAATTAGTTCAACTAAATCGTCAAATTTAGGGTGCTGGCAATTTCGAGGCAGTGCTATGTCCTGATCAACCAGTTCAAATTCCATGAGATAACAGATCGAAACGGGAATGCGCCAGTGTTGATTGAGGTCGACGACTCACGAAGCTTCAACGTTGAGGAGGAGTTGAATGATCGACTGGCGGTCAACGAAGTTTTTATTCAGTTTTTGGGAGTTAAAGGGTCAGTGTTTGAAAGCCCGAAGCCCAAGCCCAGTTAACACTAACCTACGAATTCTGGTTTGAAACTCTCAACAGTAGGGGAAACAATGAATTCTGCAGGAACTATCACACGAATTCTACAAGAACTAGCAACAAGTAAAACTTCTTTTTAGTCACGTTAAAACGCGAAAGTACTTCTTCGTCATGAAATTCTACCGCTTTGAGCAGATCATCACCGAAAGGCTCCAAGCGATAGTGGCCGACGACGACGTCAGCATATTCCAACGGATCGACGAAAACGGAGTGGTGATCAACCCTAAACAATGTGGACTTCTGGTAAGTAGCTCCTCCTTCTCCAGGGCTGACTGACCACATGTAGGTGAAATTCGTGATCGACAGAACTGTTGGGAAAGCGGACGATCAGGACGAGTTTGTCCAGTACTTGATGAGGAACAACCTCTCTATCGACGTGTTCGACGCCGACTCGTTGATGCACTTAGGAAAGGTCTCCATAGCTCTGAGGGTAGGTACTTAAAGATATTTGGACCGTAAGATCCTGGATTCAGGTGGTTTTACGACAAACGCAGGAAGCAGTGCACTCGTATCTTCAAATTCCCATAGCTTGCAGTTCGATGCCTCAAAAGGGGTACACGTTTAATGGAGCCCTCCTTCTCCACGTGGGAAATATCGGCCATGGTTCTGCAAGGAGTTTAGGTATGAAGGAGATAATGAACATTGAAAGTGGTGATCATCGATGTTCAGCTCACGAGAAGCGGCCCAATCCACTAATCATCCGAAAATCACTGCGGACCGTATACAACCCCCATGTTGCGCCTTCTACGAGGATTCGCGCCAAGTCCATGGGTATCATCAACGACTCGGCTCTGCAAAAGTTTCTCTCAGCTCAGAAGTAAGTCCCAAAAAGTAAAAAGGATTAACAGCGCCACAAACATTGACGCTTGTCCTACCAGGGTCCTTAAAGTCAAGACTCAAAAATGCTGCCTATTTCTAGGGTAGAAACGTCCACAAATGACGACAACATCAGCGCCATGGAAAGGATAGAACAGTGGAACAAGCTAAGAGAGATAAACCATCCAAGTTTCACCAAAAAGACCCTGAAGCGGTTCATTTTCCAAGAAGAACTGGAAGCCTACAAACAGCTCCGCAACGAGAACAAAGCCTCCAAGCTGCTGAAGGTCGTCTTCCAAGGCATCACAACTGACCATGCGATCTATCCCAGCTTGGGCCAGATGGAGTTTTTCGAGTTCCAGCTGCAGAACACTAATTCTATAGCCGTTAAATGCAGACCCGTCGTTACGGACAAGAGATTACGGTAGGACACTAAAGTATCTGGGATCTATGTCTCAGTTTTGCAGATTGGTGACCGACCAGGAAGAATGGCTCTATCTCCGAAAGATCAACAACATCAGCACAACCATCGACCGGGACATATTTGACAATAGTCGAACGCACATCCTCCTAAAGCCGCTGGAAACCGTCTACGTTCCATTCAAGTACGAACACACCTATAACACCCTAGAGGACGACATCGATCTGACGCCGTTCTCTGTGAAAGCCGTCTTCCAACGCTCTTCGGGCGAACCGGTCTCCATCCTTGATCTCAACGTGAACCCACGGGGATATGTGGTGAATCAGAGCTATCGATTCTTCCACGACTCGGAAGTAAAATTCCAGAAAGTTATGAGAATCACGAACATACCAAGTAGGCGGTTATTAACATGACAGAGCTGGCAATCTTGGGTTCAGATAACAGGCATATCCTGAAGATAAGGTCGTCCGATCCCACGGTGCTCTGCAAGCTAAGGAATGGCAACGACGGAAGCCAGCATATTGTACTGAACGTGAGTTTGTAGGCAAAGATGGATCGCTTCTTTTAGCTGCTTCTATATAAAAGACAGAAAACTCTAAGCATACGGTAGTTAGCAGCCGATCTCTGGAACTTATGAGTAGGCAGCCCTAGAATATCAACAAGCGTAGCTACCCTTATTGACTTCCTCCGTTCCTCAGACCCACTCCGGAGCGACGCCAGGAGTGAAGACCTTCCTCGTCCTCTTCTACGGCGACCAATTCTACTTCCGTCTCCTCTCCACGTGGCAGATCTCTGTGCACTCCTGTAATCGCGTCTCCGTGCAAACCATCCAGGGCCAAGCCACGAAGATTCCCCTTCCTTTGAAGTTGGAGTCCGTTCCCGACCCCTTCGTCCAGATCTTTGGCTCCCACTCTACCCTGCGGATCGACCCTCCCAACGCCGTTTTGGGAAGTTCCTTTCGAGAAGGCGACCCTCCTGTGGCGATCTTCACTCCTGATAAGAGGATCGACCAAGTGCTCATGGTGACGGCGGTGGACCAGAGCCTCAGGCAATTGCTCTCCGCGTGGCTCATCTACACAAGCGTGAAGCAGCCAAACATTACCAAGTCCTACAATGTGACTCTGTCCGTAGGAGGGAACAAGGTGATTACAAAGGCAAGTGCTGGCTACAGTCCATAGAGGGACATAATGGGCTTTGTTCAGAAAATCGCCTTGGAGAATCAGTACAACATCCAGCAGAGATTCAGGGTTCACTCTTCTGATGAGAATTTGGTGATACTATCGCAGGAGTACTACGACGTTGGCGCTAACCAGGCAACCAGCGTCGTACTGTGTTTCCAACCCGTTGTAGAGAATCCTACGAAGAAGGAGGTGAGCCAAGGTTCTTGTCGACAATTGAGTGGTTGCATAATAGAACCTTATACTCACACATTTATCTACAGCGCTAGAGTCACAGCAACTCATAGGGGTCGTTGGGGTCACATCGCTAGATCAATAATGAGTCTCATGATGGGATGAGGGTACAGTCGATGGCTCGCGGGGGCGGAGCTTGATATTCCGTCGGATCGACGACAGTTCTAAACTATTAAACTTCTCGCAACTTTCCTCCCTTTATACCTATAAGACCAACCCTTTCCAGGTCCTCCTCTTTGTTGAAAACGCCGAAACGCTCCAGCAAGAAGAGGCCTATCTCCTCGTGATCACATACGAATAAGAATCGTTTATTTTCTCTCTCTCTGACTGTCGCTCAACCCGCATGTATAAACAAAGACTACTCAATCCCCTGTTGTCACCTCACACCGTCGTTTCCACATTCTTGGCGTCGCCGGTGGCCGCGGCGACGACCATAGGATCGAAGCGGCGTCGCTCGAGCGTGCCTCTTAATTCGATTCATTAACGCCGCCACGATATTTCGGGACTCACGTCGTCTGCACACCCATGTTCATCTGGTTGGGAAGGTCGACGGGCTCTATCTCGCCCTCTTCTTGGAGACCGCCCCATGTGCGGCGTCGGTTCTGGTTGTGCTCTTCGCGGCGGATCTCCACGTTGTGCTCCACCTTGAACTCGGACAACTCCTTCTTTAGCTGGGCGGCCTGGTCGGCAAGCGTTTTCGCCCGAGTTTTGACCGGAGTGGCGGCACGCGTTTCCGCTGTCGTGTAGGCGTCGTGCTGCAAAGAATAAGGGTACCACAAAATGAACAAAAAGTACGATGGACCTTTACACGTCAAAGCACCAAAGAAATTGGTTCTTCAGTACGCAAGACATTGTCATCCTTTAAACATTTAAGGCCATTCAAAAACCTCTAAATGTAATCACGTCATGTTAGGTGCTGAAACGTTGATCAATTGTTGGAATCGTCATTTGTGACAACCGACTGGTTTGGAGAAACTGATGGGTTCCGCAACGCGCAAATTGTAATCCTCTAATTCGATTAGTTAACTAACTTGTTCGGGCAAAATGAAAACGGTTGAGCAAAATTGTTGAGGACTGTTAATATGAAAATATAGTCTTTTATAAAGCTCACTAAAGCTCACAAATAGCTGAATTTTTGTTGGATTCTGTAAAAGAAAAAAAAAGGATATAGGATCAGCTATCAGTGATCTTTATCATTGTTTGTTCGCGTTCTAGATCTGTACTGATAATAATAAAGAACTGGTGTGGAGTCTTTGGAGTGAACTGGTCAGTGATCCTAATCTATTAAGGGAATGAACCGAAATATAGAGAACGATGATATTAGGGGTTTGCTGATGCAGTCGTATTCGAAAAGTAATAAGATTTGAGAGTCCCTGAGCATTATGGATTGGTAGCGCGTGGTTTAGGTCAACACTACATAGTTTAAACACACTCATCGTTTCTAATTGCAAGCCTTTTTTAGCGCAACATTAATCTGACAAAAAACCTAACATCGTGAACGATGTCATATTAAAAATAGAACTGGTTGAGTGTTGCAAAACGGAATCGGAGAGGACTACCAAACGAAATATGGAATGACCGGACTGTTAGTTGATTCAGCGCCATAACAGAGGCCATAATTTGTGTTAACGTTATTATTATGATACGCAACATGACTTAATGAGCTTCAACCGTGCAAAAACAAAGAATAAAACGTTTATACTATACCACACTGGTGCACAATTTCTGAATATTTATGCGAAAAACCGATTATTTATGTGTTTTATCTAAAGAATCTGTCCAGCTAGCGAAGTTGATCCTATAGTTAGAAGGGACACGTCACACTCAGCAAGCTAATGTGGCTGTCACGGCCAACAACAACCGCATTGTCAAAAACAAAGCAATTATTTTTTATTGCACAGATCCTGTTTGTTTGATTTACCTCTCAGCGAGCCCTGAAACAGATCTCCCAGATCTGAAACAGATAAACAACCCTGCCCACCTAGGGAAACATATTTCCCAACGGAGAGTAGATCGTTTTCGCATTACTCATGCGCCCAAAGGGGAAAACAAACAGCTCATCGCCCTTGCGACCTCCATCCACTTAACCCCGAATAACTCCTCATAACAACTCACCAAACTGTAGTCGGGCTCTTCGGGGTTCGTCTTGCGCCTCTCCATCGCCTTGTACCTGTCCAGGAGCCTCTGGATCTCCTTGCGGTACTCCTGCTCGCCAAGGTCATTATCGTGGTCGAGAACGAACTTCCGGCTCTTGGACGACGTTCCACAACATCCACAGATGCAGTAGGCACACGTGAGCACAAAGATGAGCGAGAAGAGGACGGCGGCGATGGCGCCGAGCGCGATGAACGGCTCGACGTCGGGCAGTTCCATCGCTACAGTGCTAGGGCAGTGAGTGGCCGACGGCTGAACGCAGAGCTCGATAATTGGCGCCACTTATGCGCGCCGACGCTAAATCAAAGTGTATGCAAATGTTCGCCGTGGGCGGCGGAAAACGCGACGCCTGTCCGAGCGAGAGGGATAATGCGCCACCGCTGCCGGCAGCACTGTGCACGCGAGCTCCAAGGTCATAGCCGGTTTGTGGAAGGCGCAGCGGAGGCGGGGCCCGCTACGTATGCGTGGCGGCTGGCCTTGGACGGACAAAGGGGCGCGAAAAAAGGTGTGATGGGAAGTGTCCGTTGCGGCTGTTTGCATACGATTAAGTGGTACTACTTAAAGGGTTGTCATGTGACACCGTATAGTGAGTGAGTGAGTGGCCGGGATGAAAAGGGAGTACTGATCGCACAAATGAAGCGAGTAGAGGCCTAGGAAGAAACGTATTTATCAGGACAGTAGAAGGAGCAAGGCATCATCAGCACCATTAGGGATGGAGTATGAAGCTATTCTGAATAGTAACATATGGTGTCCATCTGATTTTGAGTAACCATTATGGATAAAAAAAACCCCTCGGGCAGTGGTGCCAGGAATGGCACACTTATAGCAGATTTCCTGTTTTTACTGACCACAATTAGTGTTATCCCCCCAGCTAGACTTAAGAATTGTCCGAAATCCCAATTTAGGCGACTGCCCCATAGAAAGTATTGGTTCAGTGGTCAAGGATTCCATTCTCTACAAGCATAAAATATTCTTCAGGCGAATTACAACGAGTATATATAAAATAGAATAAATCAGGGTACACCAATTATGAGCACCAATTAAACTGAAACTAGTGATCGGAAGGAAGTATGCATAAAAATATGTTTTCCGTTTTCTATCTTCTTCTGTTTGCTCAGAAGAGAATCGATCACTTCCTGACTCATTTATTTGCCAGAAGCGGAGACGATGAAGTGACTGTTCAATTCTGGACGACGTGTACACCCACGTCCTATGCGCTTAATCTAATATTTCGCGTGTACTTATGTGCTCTATAAGTTTTAGTAGTTGTTTTTAGTAAAAACACTCTGAACTTGTTCACTTGCTCAGCGTTCCAACTTCTCCATCAAGCACCATCTCTTCATGCGATTCACCCTAAACTATGGTTAAGCTAGTCAATCACAAAGATTGAAATGTGACATTTGAAGAACGGAAATGCGCAGCTGGGAGGATACTTAAAGAAGTCGTTGGCGGAAGAAATATTTGCTGTAAGCCGGATGATAATTACATGAAAGGGAGTGGGATCTGCTGTGCAAAAGGAAGATTCGCTAGAACGGCGGTCCCAAGTACTCGCTTTGTCTGCTGTGAGCTGAAGTTCACCAAGGCTTTTGCCGCTGAAGATGGACGGAATTGGTGCTGCGAGGAGAAGTCTACCAGGATCATGGTTAAAGAGGACAACAGTATGCAGTGTGTCGAGTGATAAGGATTGCGTCGATGTAGCCTTTTTGATACCGTAGTAAAACAGTAGTTTGCATTCTACATGTGCCGTTGTAATGGGAGATAGTCATGCCCTGTAATTTTCCGCGGACCCTACCCCAAAGCCGACCTCATGATCAAACCCGAAGCCGACCCGAAGCCACTTGTGTATGTGATGCACCAGAATGACCTAATGCTTTGAAGAGGGTCACTGAGTTGTCCCCTTTAGCCGCGTCAAGACGGTAAGAGACTAAATGCTGTGTGACATTCCTTCTTCTTTCCAGCCGTATTCAGTTACTTGGGGAGTTCTTCACCGCTTTTCAGCCGCAGGCATCCCCCCATTCCAATTTCGAAGCCGCGGCAGCCTGAAATTCTCCTCGATAGAAGATTCATCCTCCATTGCCTGAAGGATCTCACGTAGAAGTGCAGGACAACAGTCCCTCCCCGTTGAAGCGATCGTTGCCACAAGCTCCATCACAAGCATCTCCCCCTCCAGGTGGACTGTAGAGCCGCGCACCGAACTCCGGATAAGTCTCGACGATCCCGCGACGCCGCCTTCTCGCTATAGATTTTCGATGCGACGTCGTGGGTGGTGTGGCTGCGGGTCACGTCGCGCGGCCGCGCTCCGATTACGTTTCCGCCACCGTTCGGCAATGTTTATGAAAATATGAGATTCGCCTCGCGTGGACTGTCACCTTCCCTTCCAACCGTTCACTTTCAGACGCAGCGTCAGAATGATCCGCTTCATTCTGATCCAGAATCGCGCGGGGAAGACGCGCCTCGCCAAGTGGTACATGCACTTCGACGACGACGAGAAGCAGAAGCTCATCGAGGAGGTGCACGCCTGCGTCACTGTCCGCGACGCGAAACACACGAACTTCGTTGAGGTAAGCCTGTCGGCCATCGCCTGTTTTAAGCCCTGCTTTCAGTTCCGCAACTTCAAGATCGTCTACCGACGGTATGCTGGCCTGTACTTCTGCATCTGTGTGGATATCATGGACAACAACCTGTACTACTTAGAAGCCATCCACAACTTCGTCGAAGTGTTAAACGAGTATTTCCACAACGTCTGCGAGCTGGACCTGGTGTTTAACTTCTACAAGGTATGGATATCTTTGGTTATTGGGAATGGGACTTGATTGTTTCTTTGGCTATGGATCTTCTTGTTACGCAGACGCTTTTGACGCCCTCATTTCTATCTTTACCTTCTGGAAGTTGCTCATTTTGACTGTTAAAACCAAATGCAAAAGGGACCTATCAATCTCCATTAACATGTGTATCGCTGTATTGCTCCTTAAGACCTTGATGTGGAATGTTTTTTTATTTTTATATTATCGGCTACTTTCATTCCAAAACAGGCATTCTCATTACGGTACCTGTAGTTACAGTATCTGAGGTGCCATTTGTGTACTTGCAGCTGCTGTGAACGAATCTACTTCATTTCTAGGCTTTTTAGTTATTTTCATGCGACCATGTGTAGAGCTGTCCTCTTAGACTCTACAGTATAGCGACTTATTTCGCTTTTGGATGTTTTTTAATTAACATATTGGTCGCGTTCAAAAGTTAGTCAGCAGATAGGAAGCTTTAACTACTATGCTAATCTCGGCCATTTTGCCACTTCAAAATCCTCGTCAGCCCTTGTTTTTCCTTATGTCTTCATCTTGAACTATTAGTAGTCACTAACTCATTAACTTTGCAGGTGTACACTGTCGTGGACGAGATGTTCCTTGCCGGTGAGATTCGGGAAACGTCGCAAACCAAAGTGCTCAAGCAACTACTGATGCTGACTTCACTTGAGTGAAGGCCCACTCCGTCCCTTCCAATCCTTCCTTCGTGTCATGGCCATCTTCCAGAAACTTCTCACTTTCGGTGCATTCAGTCCCTAGCGAGTGCGTCCTCCTAGACTTATAGTTGTGTGCGTGTTTGTATATTGAAGTTGCCCACATCTCCACTTTGAGTCTTATCACCTGCGCATAATTGTCGGTTGTAACTTATTCCTTAGATAATTATATAATTTAAATCAAATTATTATTATGACTGCCGTACTTCGGTTCCCTCGTCATTAAATATTGCGCTTACTTCGGCTTCGAGTACCGTAAGCCCGTGGCGGGTTCTCTCGTCCCAGTGCCGGATCAAGCTACACGCCTGTAACGTGTCATGAGCCTAGGGTAGGCAAAAAACTCTTACCTTTCTGATCTTCTTGCTCAAGAGTTCGATCTTACCGAACGTCGAGGAGGAGGCGGCACTGGTGACAAAGACGTCTTTGAGGAACTGGTCTTCCCACAGTGCCTGTTGATCTCGATGGGATTCGATGGAGGTTTGCAGGGACTTTAGGGTGTGGATAGCGTGGCTCGTGCAAGAAGTGATCATCGGTCGGAGGTTAGTGGAGCAGTGGAGTTCATCCAGCATCTCCTGGCGATCCTCCAGGGACAAAAATGCCGTTTTTGTGAGTAAATGGGAGGTGTTGGTAAGGTGGTGGTCCAGCCCACAGGAGCCGCAAAGGGGCTGGTCCGAAGCAGAGTCACAAGTTCCACAGTAAAAGCTCTTTTCAGGGTTGATATGCTCCGAGCAAACGTGACACTGGATTCTGCTGTCGTCAACAGAAGGCTCATCCACAGAAAGTTGTCCCAGGATCTCTGCAATTCTGAGTTGTCTTCCATATAGTGCAGAGAACTCGACCTTTCAATGCCCTATTGGGGGGCAATCGATCGCTCTCGGTGCGAAAGTAGTTCGTCCGTCGGCAGATTGGGCAGAGGAGCTTTCGCTCGTGGAGAATGTGCTCCTCGCAGAGATGACAAAGAGTGTTGCCGCAGCAAGGCAACTGCTTCGGCTCTGTGAACGTATCGAAGCAGACGGGACAGGCGAGCGCGTTGTTGGTGACGAAGACCATGTCCCGCGAGGATTCAGGACTGCTAGGAGGGGACTCCGGCGGGCTTTCGTCCTCCTTCAGCTCCATGACGTAGAAGTGGGCTTCTCCGGAGCAGCGCGCCAAGCCACAGCGGCCAGAGAGAAAGAGGAAGTTGTTGGCGAGGGCAATTCGACAATTTTGACGAAGACGGTGATTGGACCAGTCGATCTTTAGAGGGGAGAGCGTGAAGGACCTGAAACTTGGCTCGTATACAGTACCCCCATTGCACATCGATAAGCTGCCTCGCCCCAATATTCTGAATAGATTGGAAGGAAATCTTACCTCATATCCAAAGTGAACCATACGCACTCGTCGGAGGCCTCTCTCGGTGACGAGCAAGCGATGAATGCAACTCCTTGAGGAGATATTGCCAAACTGATGGAGGCGTACTTCATCATGTCAGCTGCGCGAACCCGGTCAAGTTGAATATCGTGCCTGTTCCAACGTTCTTTCTCAAATACGAGTGCAGCGGAGAAGTCGTGGAGGAAACAGTGGGGCTTCTCGTTGTACATGAAGACGAAAGGAGTGGGATTTGCTAAGTCATACGGTAATGCATCCAGAACATTGCTGTGGGACCTACTGGTAGGGGGAGACGGAAAAGTGCTTTTCAGAGCGGCTGGTATCGAGAAGATCTCGTTTTGCTCTGTTAAAGACTTAAGGATGATGCCTCCAGGGAGCATCTTGAAGGTATTTCTGAAATCAGCAGGACATGGACAAGGATGATCTTCTTGGCCACCTACGATTTCAGGTCGGTGGAGACGGGTTCAGTGAGGAATCTGAACGTCCTAGAAAGTGTGTCGATTTCAATGGACACGTAGAAAGCTGTCCAGGTTGGCGAAGAGGAGTTGGTTCCTGAGCTGCCCTCACACCTCGCGAAGACAAGTATCAGTTGGTTGTTCAGGCTGTAGAGCTGTTTCATGGCAAACTGGAAGGTGAGGGTTGATAATCAGAACCCCTTTAAGCTCACAAGGAGCTCACAAGGATTGGGACCAGTTTGAGCTCCCACTTACCATAGGAAATGGCTCCAGAAGAGCTTTCTGACTCTCCTGGATCTGAAGCTGACATGGCTGTCCAGTAGTCAGGTTTGCGGCGATTAGGTACTTGCTGTAATCTCGACTAGACGGAAAAGGCGACCGGGACCTACAAGTGGCTGATGAACACGGCGTAGTTCCGATGAACGGCGAAGGGGGCGTCGTAGCGCCGATGGGAGCAGTGGAAGAAGCAACTCGCCGAAGTCATGGCTGTCACGGCAACTGACTAAGAATTCGGCTTTGCACGGTGGCGCTGATAAGGGTGTGAAAACAGTGACACCGCGAAACCCTTGTTTTTGTTTGTTCGCCTGGGCGCCTTTGCAGGTGTACCGATTCGTAACATGGCTTTTGATGTTGATCCGTGATGTCACAGTGCTTTGACACAGATATTGGCAAACAGTTAAGGTAAGGTTAGCTCAGAACAGGCATTTATGAAGCGTACTGTATCTCAAGGAAAAATATAGAACAACTTCAAGAACCATAAGCCTTAAGCCGAAACCTAGGCCTGACTCCGGGCCGCCAAGGGACCATTTTTCAGAAACACTATCACGCTCCCTAATAGAGCCACAATCGCTTTATTATATTCACATTTATCACCTATAATACTTGAGCATGACGTGGTATCTTCCACGTCTAAAGCAGACCACCACTCCGTCGGCGATGTTGAGAAGAGCGCAAAGCAGCAGTAGCGCCTAAAACCATATTTTCATCGTATTGTGCGGAGGACCGTCCTTACTGCAGCTACAGCCCAGCCCGAATCGACGAACTGCACTTGATATCCGGGTTCAAAATGCCTCCTATCCAGGACTTCCTTGAGAGCAGAAGTCATGTGTCCAAACCCAACCGCGTACCACACTTCCACGCCGCCGAGCACCAAGTATACGATGGATGCGACGAAGGCGTAGATTATTTGCTGCAGAAACATATTATAAAGTGGTATCGAAAGAAAAAAAGAACTTGAATAGACGGGCAAAAATATGAAACGCATGCTTTTAACGCTGATTGGAACATTTTAAGGAGCAACTTGTAAGAGGAGTACAACATTTTGTAAAAATGTGCTAAAGATCGTCGACTTCTTCAAAAAGAAATATTTCTCTGGTAAAGTGATAACCGACCATAAAACGCTTAAAGGCAAAAAAATGAAGAGAAATATTTCTGCTTTCGAAAGGAATATCTCTCTGAAAAGCTGATAACCCCCCATTGATAGAAAAATGAGGCGAAATATTTGTACTTTGGAAGGGAATATCGCTGAAAGTCCTAATTCCCGCCCCTTTAGATACGCAATCTGGTATTTGAAGAGAAGTCTAAACTTACAGGCCCATTTAGTGAGCTTCCAGTTTTATATTTGAGCCAGCTGAAGATGAACGGGGGCACAGACAAGATTACCGAGATGACGATAATGGCCATCTGACCCCAAACTCTAAGACAGAAGCAGGTTAAGTATGGTAGCTGAGGAGAGCCCACCCTTGGCCTTCATTTTGCATATATTTGGCTCCATTCCAGTGGCCGATGTTCATTGACATGGCCAGGTTCTCGCCGTCGTCCTTCGGACAGTACTTCGAATACGTTCTTTCGTATTTGACGAAGAAGCACACTCCAGGAGCTGTCATAATCAGAATGATCGCTACGATTACCAGAATCTTAAATCAGAAGAGGGTTCTGGGGGATTGGAGCCAGAAGGACTTACGAAGACGATCGTCCGAAGGACGAGAGAAGCCACTGTCAGCGAAGACATTCCGCAGAAATAAACTTTCAAGGAAGGGTTTTGCGCGCCAATGTAGATGATGACGAGCCAAGTAAACAGGATTAAGTGTTACGTCCGCGAGATGCATGAGCGTCTTGCGAGGAAGATGAAACTTAAGACGATAAGTTTTCGGCCCTCTGGAACGGGTCATTTCAGTATTGTCCCTTTTGCCCCATGTGATAGAATTAGGCGTATTTGTAAGAAGAAGCGATCGAATCGTCGAAGTGGACCTGTCAGCCTGATTAAAGGTTTGCCACTTATATTTGGCAGCAGTTATTATACAGCCGGCCTTACAACTCCTCCGCTTCTCCGTGAGTTCTAAATTCGGTCTTCTGAATGGTGTTCTTTTAGTCTTTGCAAAAAAATAACGCTAAACGATTGCATGTACTGTGTGGCTCTATACGTGACGAATCAGCGCAAACTGTGTGAATCACGCCTAACTCACTCTTGCGGTGTTGAGCTGCAACACTTGACAATTTCATAAGCATTACCCATTAAGACTGACAAGAAAGAAGCCATAATGAATCCTATGCGCTTCTAATCAATTTTTCGATTTTTGTGACTTTAATTGACTGATTGCAAACCACTGATGACACATGATGCGGTGTTGAGATGTGACAATTTCATAAGCAGTACCCCTGAAGACCCTTAATAAAGTAGCCATAATGAATCTTATGCGCTTATAATCAATATTTTTAATTTTTTTTACCGTAACCTCGCTGATCGCAAACCACTGGTGAAACATGCAGGCGAGGTTTAGGAGACTGGTAGGGTAGAAACATCTGACCACACGAAAGAAACAACTTAAATCGTCAGACGCCTAACTTATTGCTATTTTTAAATTGTTTTGTTCACCTTAACCAGGATCTGGAAATGCTAAAAATGCTAGTGGATGCTAGAACACTGTCCTGTGGAGTGTGTTCCGAGCAAAGCAAATGTCTCTTCGTCCACACAATTGAAGATGCGATAATTGAGGGAAATGACCACCGCTAATTCTCCAACCTTCTTTATAGATAGATCTAAGGAGCGCATGTCGAAAAATAAGTTCGACAGCGACGCGCTAGTGGGAGCTGCATGCAGGCCCTTCAAACGCCTCTCAAGATTCAAGATCTTCACCCAAAAAGTCATGTCCCTGTTTTCCATGGTCCATAAGTATCGTTCCTCGTTTCACTTCGCCCTGTTCAACAGTTCACTTCCTCAACTCAAGCCTCTTTGCTCCACTTGAGCGCTCAAAAGTGGATAGCGATCTAGTGGGAACTAGTTTCAAAATCTGATTTGTCAACCAGAGGTCGTCCCAAAGCGCGTCATATGACAACAATCCCCGCGCAGTGAATCACACACACAATTCGACAACACTTTACTTACACATATGGGAAAATATACAAAATCGATCGGGCAAAGGGTAAAAATATGGAGTTGTTGAGCTGCTAGTAGGAGGCTCGCGCGGTGCTTCGGTGGAGGATAACGGAGTGCGACGAGGACGAACTGAAACTTGGGGGACGTGAGGTTGGGGAGATTGTGGGAAGGCCAAAATTAAAACGAAGCAGATCGCCGAACTATAAAGGGTTAAGCAAAGCGGCATACGTGTGACAGAGAAAGGATTAGTCTGTGGCGTGGACAAGAAGCTTCAGGTGAGGTCACGTCACTTGTCTTTGCGGAGGAAGACGAGCACAATGTCGATACAGTGGAGCACGGCGCACAAGAACAGGAAGGCCTGAAATGGGGACGTCGTAAGGAGCAGTTAAGCCTCGGATCCTTAGTGAATTTTTGGAAGAGACTTGAGAATCATTCTTAAAGGTACGATCTACATGGGAGTCTTCCCAGCATAACCTTATCCCTTGCTTACCGCCGCCGCAGCCCATCCCTTGACGATGAACCCAGTTTCGCATCCGGGGAATCCAGCGCATCCACTAAACGTTCCTCCTCCGATGTTCCTGATGAACGTTTGCATGTGGTCGAAACCGGTGGCGTACCACGTCTCCACGGCGCCAAGCACCAGGTACACTATCACGGAGACGCCTGATACCAACATTTGCTTAAAGAGGAGAATGGTGGAATCCGCTTCTAGGGAAGGATTTACCGGTACTGCCATTGTGTTTCCATTGGCGAACTGAAGACAGCTGAAGATGAGCGACGGAATCGCGAATATGATGGCGATGATGATGACGGCCAGTTGGCCCCACACACTGAATTATCGCTATTTACGCTTTCTCGTAGATCAGAGTCTCTCATATAACCTATCTTCTATAACGACTTCTATCTGCGTCCTCCAAGAGAGCGGCAATCCCTATTTATCTTCTCTCCGCTTTTGGGCACCCTGGCACACTTACGACAAACACATATGTGTAAACACAGCCACATGAATTATTGACGCGTTTGAAAAGCGACCTTTTTGGAAGCGATCACAGGATGTCGTCCTAAGCATAGGTGTTCATTTTACCCATGGCACCCTGAAGGGTGTCGTCAAACAGCTGTTCCCTACCCATCCTTACATTTTGGCTATCTCAACCACGGTCAGATCCTCCCTCCTCCCCGCCACAATCCCTCTTGATAACAGACTTACTTTTGTCCCCTCATCTGGAAGTGGATCGCACTGTTCCATCTGTCGATGTTCATGGGGAAGAGCGAGTTTGACGGCGGACAGATCTCTTGACTCGTCTGCTGACCGTTTATCGTTCTCCAGAAGCAGACGCCAGGGGCTGTCATGATCAGAATCATTGAGACGATGACCAGTAGCTAAAAGTGCCAATTGAACACTGGTCATTAGAAAAGTGTAGCAGGAGTCGTAGAGTCAATTTTGAGTCCACCTCTTTCTACTTGCGCTGACCCTTCAATAAGGCTTAGTTCTTCATATTTGATAAAATGAATATCCATACATATTCTGCAATTATTGAGTTCCTTATTCAGCCGACTTTATCGTAGTCAGGTTCCCTTCCTCCAAGGCCCCTTTTTGCAACCAAAATACGGAAGCGCTGCCTGGCTAAACATTTCCCGCGTACGTGGGCAAGTGGAAAAGAGCAAAATTGCCGCTGGTATAATGACGGCCTTGAAATGCCCCGGAGCTGACCGGAAGAAATCTCCGAGTTTAAACTTTACGCCTCGTTGAGCCGGTGTCAGCTCGTGGGCCGCTCTGGAAAGCGATGATTGAGTGTTTCCAAAATTCTTGGAGAAAATTCTTGAAGTACTTGGACAGTTGGTTCTCTGGGAAGAGCGTTTCCCGTAAATCTCAGCTGATGGTGGATGAGGCCATGTTCATCATTTTGAGCACCTCCTGCAAGGGTCGGCCCATAAGCTTTACGCCTCGTAATGGCCGTGACGCCAACGGATATTGACATGCTGTGCACAGGACATCATGGAGAAGTATGCCTGCTCTACACTCCTTTAAGTACTTCTGTTTAAAGACTATGCGGAGACTTAAATCTATCACTCAAGAGGTCCTCTCCTGATCGGCCTCCCGCTCCGAAGATGGAACCCTCACGTCGAGAGACTCGTGAATTCAAGCATGCAAAACGCCAAAATAAAGAACTTCCTCCTGGCTGGACATGCTGGCTATGGCTAGCAGTTAGGCTATTGTTGTGTTTTGAATGGGCTTTGCTGACATAAATGCTGCTAAGCATAAATTGTGTGCGGAAACGAAGGAGTTCCTCCTAATCGTAGGTTCCAAACAAGGCAAATGCTTAACATTCTACTCAGGGTGACAAAGGTTTTCACCTTTTCACCAAAAACCGTCGTTCGGGAACATTTTGCAGTCACTCCGCTTGTAACTGTAACTTCATGGAAAGATTTCCCATTGAATTCCTCGTTTACGTCGATAACCCTCAATTCTGCGGAAACATTTCCTTTGTGAAAACGATAACCCTCAACTCCGTGGAAACATTTCTTCTGCGGAAACGATAACCCTCATTTCTGTTGAAACATCAGTTCGGGTCAAATTGCGAAATTTTGTCAATTTAGTTGTGTTAGTATTCTTCGGGCTTCTTCTTCTACTACACAAAGCGAGACCAAGATCAGGTCCAGTTCGGGCATTCTTATCAAAGGAGGGCAAAACGCAAAAAGTAGGGGGCCATCCCACACACATACTTGACACAAAAAGTGGCCAAAATTATACATCGGCGTTCAAAAATCACCGAGACCACTCCTGGAAATAGCCTGAACCGGCCACAGAGGACCCTTAGCCCACCACATCACCATTGTCCCGCCACAAAGCATGCACGAATTAAACGTAAACAGCTTAGGCCCTTTCTCGGAAGGCCCAGGGCAAACAAAGAAGAACTTACGACGATGAAAAGTCGAATTCCGAGCGAAGCGCCCGAGTACACCTGCGGCGAAGACATCTCTCCGGCGGTAGGATAACGCACAAACACGGACGGACGGCTCTCCGCGCACAATAAAAGCAATTTCGGTGCGCGCTCCCCCCACCTTTTGGGGGGTGTGGCGCTGCCGGCGCCGTAAGCCGATTCGCGCCGCCGCTGGCTCCAGGCCAGCCGGTTGTCCGGAAGCGGTCATGGGTGACGAGCACGGAACAGGTTGGGCGCTTCGGCGCACGGGATTACGCTAGCACACGTCGCAAAACAAGCCTGATGCTCGAACGCTTCGGCGAAGTTGAGGTTTGCGGCAATTAGAGGAAACCGGACGACGGAGTTCCGAGCTGGAGACGATTACGGCGACGGTAAAAACGGGTACGGGTTACGTGGAATGGCTTGTCCGACTCGGAAGCTGCCGAGTGGCGTAATCGGGATGAGTCACAGATGGGGGTTTTTGTGTAAACTGTTTGCCAAAGCTTCCCTTTGAGGGGATCGTGACGCACTGGGAAGGTTTCACGGCGATCAAGGCGAGTTCAAGGCAGGAAGCACTATAATAGCGAACGCGTTCGATCCAAAAAACTGTCGTGGACGAAGACTGGTTTCCTGGAATGAGTCCCGCGAATTTATGGAGTGAACGGTTATGAGGTCAACGTGGCGTAAGGCACGCTAGATGGAATAATCATGACGGGGTAGCAACTTTTAGCGTAAGGATTAAGCTCACGTTTACAAGATCAGGACGACCGGCAGTAGAAGGCGACCTTCTGCGGATGATGCCTTCTGGTAGCCAGATTCTGGAGGCTTAAAGCCGTGCTGAAGTTTGTAGCAGTACCTGTGTCCGATGACTGATTGCTGGTAGAAGTCTGAAACAAGCAATTCAAGCGATCCAACCAAATGCACATCACCACAAGGTAGACCCACAACTGAACTGGAGGCTAAATTTTTTATCATCCGAATGAAAACTATTACAAAAGGGTAGTATACGCGTACAGAACATATTAACGTGTTAGATCAACATACAACCTGTCAATAGGGAAAATCATTTGCGATCTAGACGTCACTGACGAAGATATCAGCGAACATTTCGCTGAGGAGATCAACGGGGATGGTAGACTTGGGGGCTGATTTGACAGTTTTCTTGATGTCCATAATCTGCTCTTTCGTGTAGACCAGCTTCTCATTCTTGGGCGGGGCGTACTTGAGATCGGGAATGCGCTCAGCCAGATACTGCGCGAGGTCGACGGACTTCGTCCTGCTTCCATTAGATTTGTGGCAGGATATGTGGCACTGGATCAAGCTGTTGAGTCCTCGGAAGGCGATGAGACGAACTTGGACGGTAGCGATGTTCTGCTTGAAAACCTCCCGGATCAGCTCAACCGGCTGCTTGCCATCGAGTCCATAGAGCTCACAGCGGATTGCCTAAAAACAAAGGACTATTAAGCCTGCTGGTGTAATTCAACCATACCAAGAAGGGCTTGCGAGCGACGTCATTGGAGATCTTACGCATTGATGAAATGTTGTAGGTGCCAGTGATTCCTCGGTCGACGAGCAACATCTTGTAGTCGCCCTTATCGGAAACTTTTCCGACATTCACGGCTCGAGCGTAAGCCTTGGGGCTAGATTCATCTTCTTCGACCTTCAGCTGGACAATTTCTTTGTCTTTGAGTTGGTCAACAGGAAGGGCAGTATCGAAGGCCTTGCGGATTTGCTCAACAATACGCTTCTCAAACTGCGCGACGTGCTTCTTGTTGAGGACGTAGAAGAAGCCGGCATCGGTGTCTTCCGGGAACACGAACTCTACGTCGGCGATGGCACGGTCGATTGGTAGATAATCGTAGCGGTTGATGGACTTGTCGTAAACCACTGAACCATCACCACGAGTCTTGAAGGACTTGCGACGCGGCTTGTCAACAGGTTTGGCAGGAGACTTCAACGGCGACAGAGCTTCCTCTTCAGGCTTAGCTTTCGGGCTCCCCGAATTCTCCGATGGAGAGAGAAGTCCCAAGGCTTCGAAGACATGATCCGCGTTGCGGTTGCGGTCAGGAGAAAACGGCTCTTCACTGACGCTGTCACCAACACTAAATTACGTTAAGGTTAAAGTAGATGGAAGCATAGACCAAGACTAACCTGTTAGAGTTGCTCATGTTCATGTTCTTCAATTGACGAAGAACTTCAACAACGTTTCGCTGTTGCTGGGTGTAGCGGTGATTCTGGGTCAACGGCGTGTAGGGGCTGACTTCGATCATCTGTTCGATGCCCTCCAGACCGATACGGCCCATGTAGTCGCAGCAGGAGAGGACTTTTTGAAGTTCGGCTTCGTTCATCATCTCAAGATACGCGTGAGGGACAAAACTGTGTTGGCTTCCTTCCTTTGGACGAGGCACGTACACATTGTGTACAGTTCCAAGCTTTCGGAAAAAGTGGAACACGGCCCACTAAAATGAAACAACAATGAACTTCAGAACTCATCGGTTGACATACCTCATCCCAGTTGGCGGGGAAGCAACGAACCAGCAAACAGTGATCGGATCGCTGGATTCGTTCACGTTGAGGGCGTGGCGGCGAGACTGGGGACGATTGGTGTCCGAAGCTGAAGGCGTTCATGTGCTGCATTTTTGCTGTAGACATCATTTTGCAACCCTGGAAAAGAAGTACGTCACTGCTTTGTGGACTACACAAAGATACTTAAACTCGAAAAGGCGGCGAAAGGAATTTAGATGGTGCCAAACTTAGACGGCAAGCACGACAGTGCGAAAAATTTGGATGCTAATCTGGACGAGAACACCGTGAGCGCTAAAGCGTCTTGAGAAGTAACTCAAGGAGAAATAAGAAGACAAGACGCCACAGACATTGGGAAGCCCTTATTCAGCGCACTCACAGGTAGACAGACACAAGCGGCTCTGCGACACCGTAGACAACTGGGGCACAGCAAGCGAACGAGCGAAAGCGCGGTAAATCCGGCCGTTCTGCAAATCTCGGCACATGGACCATCTCCCGCCTGTCCGTAATTGACTTTCCACTCGCTCGCGCACTAATTTGAAGGGTTCTCCGTTGTGAGAGCTTAGTTTCGGCGCCAACAGGAAAATTCTACCATTCAGAATTGGAGATTTGCGAAACTTTATACCGAACCACGCCTATCACGTCTTCTAGTTCGGGTAACTGAGAATCGCTTTTTTGTGATAGCTGACAGACGAAATGTAGCCTCAATGATTCTCCCATTTCATTGTTTTTCTGCTCCACAGTGCACCTCCGCGAGTTATCGCCGTTACGTTCGCCTCTGAACATACTATTCTGCGGTTGGAGACCTTCTCTAATCAGTTTCTCCTAGAGTCGTGAACCATCTGAGCGCGATCCTTCTTTGTCGCGAACCCAGTGCCAAATCATGTTTTCCGGCATTTGCAGGTACAATGACCGCCGACAACGCCGAGACTGCCGACACGGCCGTTGAGCAGATCGCCACCACCTACGACGGGTTGTTGGCAGGGCGATTCGACGTGCAGAAGATAACCTCCCTTGAAACCAGTCAGTACCTTGAGCGGTGCTTGTGGCCAAACTTCAACGAGAAGTGCTATGAATCCCGACCACATGTGCTGTCAATCGTCCTCATCATCAACGAGAAGTTCCGCGAAAGGATCGACGCTTGGGCGTGCGTGATAGAGAAGCCAGAGCACTTCGCACGATTCATCCAGACGGTACTCGAGCTCGCACTGGACGATACCGTCTCGATGATGGAGCAGACCGCCATCCTGACCTTCTTGACCAACTGCTTCAACTCCGTCGAGGTAGACATCGTCCGGCAGCAGATGACGCCTCTAATCAACTTTCCTATCTGGTGCTGCCTCTTGAAATCGCAGCGGGACGGTCTGTTCGTCAAAAATGCGAGACTCAAGAAGTACTGGAACAAGTCCGAAGCGAAGGTCCAGCAGATGTCCGAGGACGAGCGGAAGACCTTTGAGTTCAACAGGACTTTTCTGTGGAACCTTATTGCGAAGTTCAAACGTGTGCTTCGGGACATCGACGACGAAAGTGCAGGTATTTTTTTACTTTTCGGCACTAGGTGTCTCATATACCATTCCTTGTAGAAGTGGATCTGAGCTACGTGCGCTACTGCGAACGGTTCATCGCCCTGGTGATCGATCTGGAATCAGTGTTGGTCACTCGACGCTTCTTCAACGCCCTGGTACAAGCCAGCCATCTCATCACTTACTGCACGCTCTCAAATTTCATCAAAGAAGAAGTCGGAAGTCTTTTCTGCCAGCTGGTCACCATGCTCAAGACTTATGTCCGTTTTGAGATCGATGACATTTCGGGACAGCCGCTGACAAGTGCGGAGATGGTCAAGCAGCACTACAATCATGTTGAAGATCTCCAGAAAGCTGCCTTTAAGCACTTCAAGTAGGGTTTCGTGAGTCTTTTCCGGACTTTACCTTGATGATTTTTAGGGACAATATGCGAGACTTCTACCTTCTAAGTATTGCTTCGGTGGACACGAGGAAGGCACTGTTGAACGTCTTAGACAACATGGAGGAGAAGGATATCTACAAGTTCGCCGAGTATTTGCGATTGGTCGCTCGGGAAACCGACGGAAGTGGCGCTCCAACCCCCGACAAGAACCATTTGATTGAAACGATCGTATTCCACTGTGAACGGCGTGCCAATCAGCTCCAGCAATTGAACGAGATGCCGCTTTACCCCACGGAAGAAGTCATCTGGAACGAGAATATCATACCCTTCGATCGCTACAGAGGAGATGACGTGTTGGCCCTTAACAAGCTGAATCTGCAGTTCCTGTCGCTTCAAGACTACCTGATGCGGAACTTTAATTTGTTCCAGATGGAATCAACTTGTAAGCTTCGCTATGAGAACCTTTCCGTATAAGCGCTCTAATTTCAGATGAAATCCGACAGGATATCGAAGACGCGCTGTTCCGTATGAAGCCATGGAAGCACGAGACTGAACCCAAAGAAATCGTCTGGGGTGGATGGGCGCGCATGGCCCTGCGCGTGTCCTCCATGCAGATAACGAAGGTCGGAAACCCTCTGCTCGGCGAGAAGTCCCCTTCGGAGGTAGTCGCCAGTGTCTCTATCCAGCTGCCCCGACGTAACGATCTGCGCAGGGAGTGGGAGAACTTACGGAAGCACGATGTCTGCTTCCTCGTCTCCTGCAAGGCCACACAGAAATTCGGCTCCCATTTCGACGTGCGCAAACCCTTCAAGGACCAAGTCTGCGTAACGGCCATCCGCGGGTGTGAGATCGATGGCATGCTTGACCCCTCGGGAAAGCTGATCGAGGAGTTCTCGACCGAAACTCCAGTGTTCGACTCCGAGATGCGCACCTTCCGGGTGAAACTGGACACGAACCAGTACAGATTGGACATGGAGAGACAGCTGGAGACAGGAGCCGAGGACGTATACTACACGTTCAACCTTATTGTGCGCCGCGACCCGAAGTCGAACAACTTTAAGGCGGTGCTCTCGACCATCCGCCAGCTTCTCAACACGGAATGCGTCGTGCCCGACTGGCTTCATGAGCTTATCCTTGGTTACGGAGAACCGGACTCCGCCCACTACACGAAGATGGGCAATGCCCTAGCTGAACTCAACTTCAACGACACCTTCCTCGACTATCAGCATGTGATTGATTCGTTCCCAGATACAAAAGTTGTCCCCAGTGCCGAGCTGAGCGAGATGGTGCCTCCCTTCCGGCTTACGTTTAAAGAACTTGAGCCGCAGCACGACAAAGAAGAGGGTCAACGCGACAGGAGCATCCTTGTCGAGCCTTACAAGATGCCGAAGAGAGGGCCCTACGCGATCAACGAGCCGAAGAAGAACGCCATTAGGTTCACTCCCATGCAGGTATGGGTTTTGTGTTCCGAAAGGTTTTCTAAACATTGCGTCTTCAGGTAGAGGCAATTAACTCCGGCACTCAAACCGGCCTTACAGTAGTAGTCGGTCCCCCTGGAACAGGTAAGACCGATGTGGCGGTGCAGATTATCTCCAACATCTACCACAACTGGCCTGAACAACGAACGCTCATCGTGACGCATTCTAACCAAGCGCTCAACCAGCTGTTCGAGAAGATCATGGCCCTGGATATTGATGAGCGGCATCTGTTGCGTCTTGGTCACGGTGAAGAGGCACTTGAAACCGAGAAGGACTTCAGCCGTTACGGCCGAGTGAATTATGTCCTCCAGCAGCGTCTCGAACTGCTGAAGAAAGTAGAAAAGCTGAAGGATTCTTTGGAAATCCAGGGCGATGTTGGCTATTCCTGCGAGACGGCTGGGCACTTCTACAGATTCAACGTAAGAAGTTGAACGTCCAGTAGTCAACTCTTATCTTATGCTTGTAGGTCTGCCTGGCCTGGGACACCTTCCTTTCAGAGGTCGCCCAGAAGGACGGCGAGAAGACGACAGAGTTGATCGTCGAGAAGTTCCCCTTCAAGAAGTTCTTTGACGATGTCACCAATCTCTTCTGCGGGGAGACATATGAGGACAACATGGAAATAGCGCGGTCTTGTTGGCGCTACATCACCGACATCTTTACGGAACTGGAGGAGTTCAGAGCCTTCGAAATGCTCCGAAACGGAAGGGACCGCACGGAGTATCTTCTTGTCAAGGAGGCCAAGATCATTGCGATGACCTGTACGCTGGCTGCGTTGAAGCGAAAGGATCTAGTGGAGCTGGGATTCCGCTACGACAACATCCTTATGGAAGAAGCCGGTCAAATCCTCGAAGTCGAAACTTTCATTCCGCTACTTCTGCAGAATCCCAAAGACGGACAGTCTCGTCTCAAGAGATGGATCATGATCGGTGACCACCACCAGCTGCCTCCAGTGGTTCAGAATGTGGCGTGCCAAAAGTATTCCAACTTGGAGCAAAGTCTCTTCTCTCGATTCGTGCGCCTTGGGGTCAAGAAGGTGCAACTAGACAGACAGGGTCGTGCCAGAGCAGAGTAAGCTACCGAAACCTAACCTTTCCTACTTTAACGTTCCTGTTTAGGATTGCGGACTTGTACAACTGGAGGTACAAGGACCTCGGAAACCTGCCACACGTACAGGCGATGCCCGAGTTCAGCACGTGCAACCCAGGATTCCAGTACTCGTTCCAGTTCGTCGACATTCCAGACTTCCAAGGCGTCGGAGAGTCCGCGCCTAGTCCCTACTTCTACCAGAATCTTGGAGAAGCCGAGTTCGCCGTGGCACTGTTCACCTACATGCGCATCCTTGGATACCCTGGCGAAAAGATCTCCATTATCACTACTTACAACGGGCAAGCCTCGCTCATCAATGACGTCATCAAAAGGCGCTGCGCTGATAATCCCCTCATTGGTAGACCTCACAAGGTAACTTGGCCCTACGACACGCGTCATTAATGTATTGTCTTCAGATTTCCACCGTTGATAAGTATCAGGGACAACAGAACGACTACGTCATCCTCTCGCTCGTAAGAACAAAGCACATCGGTCATATCCGGTACGTCTTTCCTTTTGCAGCTGCTTCTTACACTTCTGCATTACAGAGATGTGAGACGTTTGGTCGTGGCACTGTCCCGTGCACGCCTAGGACTCTTTGTCCTAGGTAGGCTGTCACTGTACGATAAATGCCAAGAGTTAACGCCCGCATTCGAGAGGCTCAAGAAGCACCCGACGAAGCTCCACATCGTGCCATACGAGACCTACCCGAGCGAACGGAAATTGACGGACCCGCTACCTGGCGAAGCACTGGTCATGGAGAATACGGAACACATCTCACACTTCGTACACGAATTCTACAAAAGCAATGTGGCATCACTGCAAGCCGCCTACGAGGAACAGATGCGCGAGTACCACGAACGGCTACGGGCACTTGAAAACGAGGCCGACGCAATGGAGACCGAACAGACGGAAGAAAAGGAGGCTCCAGTGACCGAAGTGAAGCCAGCGAAGAAGAAGGATGATGGTGACGCAATATTGTTCGAGGAAATGGACTTCGAGAAATTAGAGGAGATTCCAAAATATTGATGTTGTTGGTATGTTGATCGTTCTAAGTTAAATTAAACCCGTGTCTAATCAGCTAAGCATATAAAGGAAACAATCTTTGGCTAACGGTATTCTACAAGGCCATTTCAAAGTTGTGCATCCGTTGCTGCACTTGAATCCAGTTGGTTAGGTCGTTCTGTGTGAGGCAAGGTTGTAGCATGGCTGTAGGTTGAGGCACTGCGGTGAGGAAGTAGGGGAGGAAGGAGAATGTCGTGGGAGGCGCGGACGCTTGAGGTAGGATCACGGGCGGAGAGATGGACGCCCTCGCCTTCAGCTGCGTGTAGAGCATGAAAGCGGATTCGCGACAGTCGTCGGTGGACTTCGGTGTGATCGACGCCGTCTCGCGGAGTTTCTCGTCGTCTGGAATGGATATTTTAGACGTCTACGTTGCAGACAGCATTGATCCACTGTGCATGTGGGTGTCTAAATGTCTAGGTATTCGTCTGTCTCGGTGGACGTCAAAGTCCAATGCTGGGCTATGTCAATGTATTCCATTGTCAGAACCGCTCCTCGAACTCACCTTTACCCAGGTCAGAGTTGTTGTTCAGATCGACCTCGACGGACGGCGATCGCTGGGGCTGAGGGTGTTGTAACGAGCTCTTCCGCTCCTTTCTGTTGTTCTTTATGTGTTGGTCCAGACGACGCCGACTCTCTATCAAGTCACACTGCTCACACGTGCACGTCGCATATTGACACTTGCGCTTGTGGTCCTTAAGCAGCATTTGTTCGTGAGTACAGTATCCCATCTTCTGTCTCCCACCTTCTTCCACATGAGTAGACCGTGATTCTTGCATTTCTGACAGAAGTAGCACATGTTCTTTGCGTCACTCGAGACGTGTTCCTCGGGCTCCTTGCTCTGTTCGACGCTCACGTCGTTCGCTGTTGAACTCTTCTGTGGGACGACGTCCGCCTCCGACGGTGATGACGTGCGCTGGAAGCGCTTGTCCTGTGCACGGCGTAACCGAATCTGGGTGCTCATTATGCGCCGTCGTTGACGCACAAGCAGGCACTGAAAAAGATGGCGTTGAGGGTGGAGAGTCAGAGGGTGACAGTCTTACAATAATAAAACCGTCACTGGCCCAGGCATACATAAACATAAGATTCGCGGCATCGATTGCGGTAAGGTGTTTTTTATTCTTTGCCATATGTGTTTCCGGGCTATAAGCATGGACGCTTTATCATCAGCACCGACAAATGACCGTTTTATCAAGATTAGCACATGTGTTGCGGTCACTTCTCAGATGGTCACTCCTGCAGGGCGTAGTTTGTGTTGCGTTGTGTCTGTGTGCTATTGAACTGGTATGTGTTCTGGTGGCTCTATTGACAAACGGGTTTTATATGTCACTTTTCATATAATCTCATTGCGATGATGTCTTTTTAGTGGGGGTATAGCTCAGGGGTAGAGCGCTCGCTTAGCATGCGAGAGGGCTGGGGTTCGATTCCCCATACCTCCAGAACTTTTTCTTTTCAAGGCTTACCTTTGCGCATTCACAGGACTTGAAGCTGCAGATGTGACCTCTTGTCTCGAGCATGATTCCATGTTGTCTACACATTCCACAGTATCGCTTCACATCTGCAATGTTCATTGCGAAAAGGTTGGAGATATCTCGTGCTTTTTATTGGACCAGCTCTCTCATCGCCCATCCTTAGCCTATGGTCCCCTTTAGGAGCCCCGTTAGCCCTCACAACGAACCTTTTGGAATCTTCTTTCCCACCGCGTAGTACCTCTGGCACTCAGCACCGCCTTGTCCCTGTGGATTCGCCACAATGGCCGATGGGGATACAGCGTTTTCCATCCTGAAACCATTCCCTTATGCTTCACATGTTGTCCCTCAACGCGTAGTATGTACTCTGCTCTCTCGGATGGACATTGCCGCGTTCAAACGCGCAAAAATCGATTGCGAGGGTGCCGCGTTTTTGACCTAGCGGCGATTCGACTGTGTACGAGGCGTTCTGCTTGCCTCGACCGTCGCGCCAAATCTGTCGGCGCGCCGAATCAATGGCGATCATAAAGCCGCGATCGCTCCTTCCCTCTGTTGGGCACAGTCCTCCTTCCTCGCGCGATGTGGAACGGTTGGCGTCCCAGTGCCCTTTGAATAAGGTTTTCTGATCGCGATCGTTTAAGTTTCTGTTGTCCACTTTAGGGAAAGAAACCACTGTTTTAACTTTCAAGAAGTGGAGCTTTTTTTAAAAATGTTGATAAGCTGTAGGGTCACGCGTACTCGACAATGTAACAGGTAGAAATAACAGGTTAAGAGAAATACAGGTAGGCAGAAATGTGACTTGGGCACCTAGGAGTAGCAACCAAAAATGTTGAACTCTTGACTCGAAACCTACGAGTAAAGCCTACGGCAGTACTTTTTGGGGCTAAATTTTTTGAGGGATGTGTTGCTCCTGTGTGATATTCTTGTACACAACTGTCCAATTTTGAATGACTAAATGAAGTAGCTCGCTCATTAGCATATCGCGAACCTGACCTGTTAGAATCCTCGGATTTCGAAAAGAAATTTGTTGAAGACGTTTTGAATTATAAAAAACCTTATAAAAGGAATAAAAGACATGAGCTGGATCATAAATAACGACCTTTGTATGTACTAGGGGTCTGGATTACTGTAGGTTGCGAAAGTACTTATCCTACGGCTCTCAACAGTCAAGAAGTGACGTTAACTGAACATGGGCCACTTTCTTTAAGAGCACTCTCTAGAAAACAATATTTTCTCAAAATACCGTACCAAATCACAGTACATACCGCGCTTAACATATATACCTATTCGCTCGATCTTAACCTCTACACCCATTCCAGATCGCATAGCTAATGCCCATTGCAGATCGCTTAGCTAGCGAGGCAAGTGAACTCGTCTCTGGCCACAGCATGGCTACCATCGACGGCGACCAAGAACCGAGACCGGTGCGCGGAGGTGGCCGAGGAGGGGCCCGCGGAGGATTCACTGACCGCAGGTGAGTGGAATTACAGAATAATCGGCGCGGCGTCGTCGCCACTTTTAACCATATGTCCTACGTATAAATAAAAGTGTGACCCCGCGCTGCGATCTCATCTTGCCGAAGGCGATCGTCTCCTCCTAGAAATACAACAATACGCGTGCGCGCGCGGGGAAAGGAAAAACGGGCGACAATTGAACGCCCGGCATTAATTTGGAACAATGACTGTTTTCGCCCCTTTCGATTGCGCAATATAATCAGCGCCGCGCGTGTTTGTTGTATTCTTCGTCGTCCTCGTCTTCCTTCCGCCGATCCCCTCGGGCGAAAGGGAAACGCGAAGATCGTACGCGCGCCAGGCCAGATATCATCGGATGAAGAAGAATTACGCGGACCACTGTAATCATTTAACAAAGTAGGACTGATAGAGCGCGCTGCGGGTCCAGCGGCGATCAGAATGTGGAAGGGCGCCGTTGCAAACTGTTGTTCTTTGGCATATGGTTCTTTTGAGCTGCTTGAATTGGTACTCCTGTAGAGTCTTTGAAGATGATGTTGAGTTCTTCCATGTGAGTTCTTAGGGGCCGTATTTCTTCCATCTTATGGTTATATTATTCTGACACGGAAAGTGAGGTTCTCCTTTAGAAATGAGAGTGTTTCGTTTTCACTCATCAATTAGGGCAATTCCAAGGAAGCAAGGACTCAACCCGATTCATAATTGGAAAGTTTTTACTCACTGTTCCCTTTCGTTGTCTTTATCTTCAGTGAAATCGAATGAAGAAACCCTTAAGAACGAAAACCTACGATCCACTTCCGGGATATGAATCACACAGAAACAGTCCGTTATTTTGTAAATAGGCCAAAAAAGTTACATTTCCTCGCTTAAAACGTGCATAGGCCAGGCTAAAGAAGAAGGAAGAGGAGCTTCAGAACCGTTAGCACTGTCCCGGTGCAAGGAACTCAGAGAAAGACTCAGATCAGCTGCAGTTGTAATGTTTTTAGCACTGGGGTTCTGTGAATCTGGTTTCACTGATTCTATAATTCACGAACTGGTTCTGCAGAAGTGCAAATGAAATTTGTAGTACTTCACTCTCAAGAAGAAACTCGCTCCTTGTTGCCCCTAGCTAAACTCTTGCACATTTGAGCGGTCACTCCTGAATAGTCAACTTTAGATAAGCAACAACTCAGAACAGGTAAACTACAGTAATCTGTGTACTGCAAAATGGAGGACAACTTCGCATTCATTTGGTCGTTGCTCGGCTACGGACTACAGCTCACCAACGGCAGAAAACAGAAACATGACCAATTCCATGTTGTGCCACTGCGAAAACAAGATGGAACAGGTCTTCTTGGGTCTTATTACTGCCTAAAGGTCATCTCCGGTTGAGCTGAATTTTTGCACACGACCTGGGCAATCATGTGATCAAAACTGGCGACCCATTTATCAACAAAAATGAGGGGGAGGAGGGAAAGTTTTACCGTGCGTGCTTCTGTGTCTGTCCACAAAGTATGGTTGAGGGACTATGATTAGAAAACTTTGCTATAAACTTGATATTGATATTGTATTGTGACCCCAAAAGACCAAAGTTTCTAACAGATCCCCAGGAGGTATTAAACAGGTGGTACATGTAATTACAACTTCATTATACATATACATAGTAAGAAACCATAAAACCCAGGTAATGTGCTCTTAAATACTACATAGCATGCTAATGGCATGGGGAAAAAAGTGAAAAAAAACGACGCTAGCTACCATACACTTGCAAGTTAACGAACTCTCAAATGGTGCTAAAGGATAATGCGTTTTTCTGATTCCTATACATTAATTTTACAATCATCATAGTTTTTTTTATTTTTTTTAGTGAAAAACTACGTGTTCAGTCTCAATACGTTTCTACGACATAAAGAAATTGCCTTATTTTTTTGGGAATAATTTAAAGCCATTCCTACCAATTCTTAAGTAGAACGGTGAAAACATTTGTAAAAATAGAATTTGGGCCATGGGAGTCTAAATCCCTTGGCAGTCCAAGAACTTACCACTGACAATCAGCTACTGTAACCAAGAATTAGTCCACCACTCATCCAATTTTCCCTCCATGAGCGGGTTCCTCAGCTGTCAGCTTAGTGCGAGCACAGGAATTCTCCTTGCCAGCAGCTGATGACTGGCGGCCCTACCAAAATAGACCGTAACCGCGACAAAGTGTCACAGCCGGCAGCTGATAAGGGAGCTCACGACGTTTGAGTGACTCCCGTTGAAAGCCTGCGTAATTTATAGGTTGGCAACTGTCAGCTGCTCGGGGCAGGGCGACTCCATAAGACACACACGCCGCACTCGAGGACAACCTGTTATGGGAAGGGGGAGGCACTTTTCGAGATCAACAACGATTTTCAACTGCACGCCGGCGTACGCGATTCGGCAAACATCGCGAAAGGAATTCTTTGGCGCACGCCATGGAGGAAACAACAAAAACAGTGCGTCATCGCCGGTGGAACACCGTTTTTGCAACAGTCTTGGCGTTGAAATAGAGGTGCACAAAAAATGAAAGTGGACGTGCTGGAAAAGATGCGATAGGGTGGAGAGCCGTGCGAAGAACTGTTTACGGCTAGGTCGATAAGACGGTGATACAAAAGGGTGTCAAGGAGCCATAAAACCAAAGAAATTGTAGATCAGCCTTTTTTCCTCTTTGACGTTGGCGCGATATAATGTCTTATTTGTTTGTTATTTTTGTTGTTTTGTTTTTGTACGGACAGTTTAGTGACAGGCATTATAGGTTAAGAGTTTCGCCGACAGGTTCGGAGACCTACAAATTATGACCATTGAAGAGGAGATTTGCCTTGGAGAAAGGGTATGCTCTAAGTATATTTTGAGTTTAAGCTCTACTGTGAGTGCCATGTATCACGCTTAAGGGAGAACTGACGAGGGAACATTCCAAAGAGAGGGGTGGATAATATGTAATTCTAGGCGCTGATCATGAAGCGGTGAGTCACAAAACCACCGAAGCTCTAATTCCTAAAATCTAAATGATCATTCTTATTAGTGAGCATTAAAGGGCATGCTGCTTTGCATGACTGCTATGTTGGACTGGTCCTAAAGGGGGGAGGGGGTTGGCTTAAGAACATTCGTTAAGTAGCTTCAAGGAGAACTGAGTCACCGAAACTAACCGAAGTTTTATATACCACTTTTGAACCTTCTCAGCTCTAAACAACACCAAAATTACCTTTTTCCACTTCTAAGTGGTCTAATCTTTGATGTTACCGTAGAAAGCTAGCTGACATGGCTACACTAGAATGGAACACGGTGAAACACCAAACGACAAAGTAGGTAGCCGGATGAATCCAAAAATCCCGTGGTCACAACGCATAACACCAAGATTAGCCTCTGCCAAAGTCAACAACGTCTGGACCAAGCGACGTTCCACATTAAAAACACGAAATGCAAATTGTGGAACAAACTCCATCTATCCCGTCACACTTCGATCCGAGATGTCCGAGACCGAGGAGTGGGAGCTCTTGGCTAATGCGTCATGACTCGAACAGAAAACAAACTCCGTTTGTAACTGATGTAGTTGACTGCTGCGGACGCCATATCGTGAGTCACGTTGGCTGAGTTTCGAAATTTGTTTACCTTCGCTGATGCTCGCATTACAAATTCATAAATATCCGTCTCTGAGGCCTGAGTAAGCTGTTACAGCTAGAGGCTAAGAGGCTCGGCTCTCGGAAACATTACAAAAGGGGGTTGAAGTACGACTGATCTGAAGGCGAGTCACGTAGGCTTGTCAATATGCTACAAGCGACCTTTGACCTTTGAAAGGTTGTGTAGTCCTGTCAGGGTACAAATTCGGCGAAATTGCATAGTTTGGTTCCAACTGATGACGCGTCGTTTTGAAGGGAATCTGAGTGGTTGTGACTAAGGCATATGAGTGACAGTCATTGGAGAGCAATGGTTTGGTTGTCAATCTGGTGGGTTTCTCCATGGACAACAAATAATGATCAAAAAATGGGATAAGGGCATCACGTATGCCGTTCCATACAGAGATCGCAAAGGCCAAGATGTAGGTGTTTCGAATTTGACCCTTAAATTTGTGTTTTAAAGTTCATTCTTAAGGTTTTATGTTGCCCAACCATCGGCTCCATAGCTACTTCTGAGTCCCACTATTTGCGACCAAAAAATTGACATACAAAAGACCTTATCTATCCACTAATCATCTTCCTGGAGTTCCATGATGGTTAGAACTCAAGAGCTCCGCGACCCACTTAACGAAGATATCAATCGTATCACCCCTAGGAAGTACAGTACCCCTACACGGAGCAAACAACATTCCGTCCACATTTCAACACGGCGCCGGTCAGTAGTCATATTTCGGCGGCGCCAAAAAAACATCCCTGGTTCTTGAGGCGATAAGCCGCCGCACTGTCCGATAAGGACGCGCGTCGATGGCCAACTTGTCTGTCAAACCGATATCTCGCCGCGAAATGTAGCAATCTGCATGCGTGAGCGTCCCCTCCGGACTGTCAGGTGACGCGCAAAAACCGCGGCACAAATGTCATTCGCGGAGACGCCCTATTGTGCGCTTTTTTGCGCTCATTTCCCTGCTTCTCCTGGAGACTGGTTCCGGGGTTACGGTGGCGGGATGAGAGTGAGAGTGTGTGCGAGAACGACTCTCTTCTACGCCGGAGTACACCTGTCGCGCGGTGCTCAACAACCGAACACGAACCCTAGAACAGCGCGTGTTTACCCGTCTTCGGGAGTAGGTTTTGCAGAGAACGGGCGACGGTGGTACACTATTTTGATGTACTCCTGCACACGAGGCCTAAAATCATGTGAGGGAGGGGGGGGGTGGTGAGCTAGAAAGGAATTCTTTTTTACTTCTTATCCTTGAATCTTATAATATAAAAATAGGGTAATTTTCCAGATGTACATTCTTCTACCGCACTAGTTACGGTATTTTGTGGCATTGAGGACACCGCTGTTTACGTCTCTCAATTCCATAATCTTCGATCATTCCTCAGTCCTTTTACATCTTGTTTTGCCCTTTAGTCACACGATAATTTACGAAACAAGTGTGCGCGGTCACAGGAAAGCTAGTTTGTCACCACTTCTTGATGGTCTAATTCTTAGAGCACAGATTCCCAGGGCATTCAAAATCCAGACGACATGCATGTTAGGCATAAAGTGAATAGCACATGCTGTCATGCTTCCGGTAATCAATATGCAGCGTAATCAATATATTTAGTTGATAATAGTGATGTGTTTCCGGTGGCGTTAAAGGACACTAAAGACAAACACGGATAGATAAGGGACTCAGCTCGACTGATGAGAGAGGGCAAGCAGTAGAACATCCTAACAACATTTGTAAAATTCCTAAAATGTCAACTTTAAAGACTTCAAAGGCACCTTTACAATAGAGTCTAACTTAACCACAAATGCTGTTTAGATGTCAAACAACATCGGATATCTCTCAAAGGCCTCACAAGACACAAAGGGTCACCTATCCCCAGAGACACTTCCAAGGGTACTAGATCTCAAAAACCGTCAAAAGTTGTTTATCGAAAATCGCACCGATCTTTCCTTGTGGTCTTTGGAACGAGCGCTGCTCAGCACGATTATGATCACGCGCAGCAGTGTTTTTAAAACACACTGCACTAACACAGCGCACATAAGCGACGATACAGGGATGCACACACTCTAGAGCACAGTGGAAGTGGTGCCTAAAAGTGAAGCGCCGAAAATACCCAGTGCAGCATAACAACATCGCAATTGGGGGTGGAGGCCGTGTTGAAAACATCCTGTATGTTACAAACTACGGAGATTAGAGCAGGCAGGTGGCGACACCATCCGTGGCGCATGCTAATGGCAAGTTCAAAGGATCGAACAGTAGCCATATGGGACAAGGAGTACCTTTGAATGTGATTAAAGGCGCTGTGCAGCTCCTCTAAAAGCGCCGTTCTTCTGCATAGCAATCGGGCGCTGTTTGATCGCAGTCGATGCGCATCGTTAATTCATCGTTGTTTTTATCGCGCGCTCTCCGTTGCAAAAAACGTTTGCTACAACGCCGATTTCATTAGAGCCTGCATAGTAAGTGGCAGGCGCCGCACGCCAGGGAATAGATAATGGCTTCAATGGGGTGGTAGGTCAACTTCAGATGGCTGAATTACAGCTAAAAGAAAACTTTTACTGGTAAAAATAGGGCCACGATGAGCATGACAGTATCACATGCATTGAGCACTGAGCCGTCCAGTAGCTCTGAATTGATGAAACCTTTATTTTCATAGCCGGACTTCTGTTTTCCGCCATATTCTTTAATATGGTTCAAGTTGCTCTCCTCAGAATGCCCAAAAGATGATTCATATTAATACTGAAGGGTAGAGGGTGTAAACAATACCGTAATTTCCGATCAGAATGTGCTAATATGCAGTTAAAAGGTCCATCCTTAGAATTCATGTTTGATCGGTGACCATGATACACTTATTGATGCAGAGAGGCAGTGATAGCAACCATTCGCCATTTTAATTCAACTGGCACAGCGGTGTCGCTAATGGATGGTTAAGTGCGTTCATCAATATTGAATCCTTCAAAGATACTCTATCCATGTAATTTGAGAGAAAATTGGCACTTCAATGTGCTGCATTGTTCTCCAAAGGATATAAATTGAACTTTGAAAGGTACAGATGAAAAAAGGTGTCATATAAGCATGTTTAGAACACAGTACTACTAGGCGGTCAACTGAGGGAGTGTTTGGCAAACTTTTGAAAAACTGACGATCCCGTTATGCATGTTAGTAAGCTCTTTTGTGTACTGGTCCGCTTCAAGGCACGTAGCCACTGTAGGGAAGCCCCATGCCCCCATTATATGCTGGGACGTTTTGGATACAAGAACAGCTCTAGGAATCAGAGTGTCTTTGGTAATTCAAGGTCTAATAATTTAAAATTGTTCAAACTTGTTTGACCCTGCGGAGCACAGATCAACTTTTGGTTTCAGCCGTAGCATGGAAACTGCCAGAAATACATACCTTCTTCTTCATTGCATCTTTTCCTAACCAGCGCAACTCACCTGATCTCTCGCGCGCCTACTCTCTCCTCTCATATGGAAGGCACCACGACGACTGCTGCTCCTAAGACACAAAAGCACAACGGGTGGAACTACAGCAACTAATGAGTGATGTCACACACCATTACGGCAGAAGTGACCTTCTGAACCTGTTCAACGTTCGCCACCTTCTTCTCCGCGTCTAAGTAGCCCCGCGAAAACGGACCTCACACGCCCAATTCAGCGAGAAATCACTGCGAAACCGGCCACCGTACCTGTCCTCCCACAAGTGCATCTGACAAAACAATGTCGACCTGGGAACATCATCCGGAGTTGCAGCTATTTTCAGGAGCAAGTGCACGACAGCTAGAGGCCAGAGAGCACGGGCAATACGGTATCTGTGCGAGGGAGCGCTCATCTGTTGGGCGAACCGGCGGGGGTGACGTCCATGCGAGTGCGCGAGAGGAGTTGAAATATGAACATCAGCACCGGCGTGACGTAAAACCACTGTAGAGGGGAAAAACAGAGCGCGCATCCGGACAGGCGTGCGCAATTGTGCTGCTGCAAAACACAAAAGTGCGAAGGAAGATACAAAGATCGCAGAGAGCGAAAGTAGCAAAAGTTCAGGGTGGTCCGCTCGTCGGAGAAGCCTTTTAGGAAGTGATGAAACCGTTTTGCGGCGATTTTGTTAGTTGATAGATGGAATGTGTGAGGGGCGGAAACTGTAAAGAGATTACCAGTTACCAAGAATTTGCCGGAAACGGTTGGTGAAAAGGTTTGACGTTCAGTTTTGCACGAACTCGTAGATGTTAGCGGAGAAGGCCTGGGGATCAGAACGACGATAGGAAAGACAAACTACTTGAAATCCACAAGATCTAAATTCCCGTTCTTCATTTTATTACGCTTTACTCAAGTTTTGCTACTTATGATGTGTAGAGAGAGGGACCCTATTTGGAGCTCGAGAAGCCGAAGTAGTCGTTTTTTAACCCATTACAATGGGCCAAAAGCACAAAATTTTTGGGTGCTACGCCGTTCTTATTATGCTGCTGACATGTCTTTGGCCTTTATCCTTAGGACAGATCTTAATTACTATCTTTTAGCTTTTCCATGGTGACTGCCGTGCCGGCCCAGTTCTCATCCCTGGTTCCAATTAGAGATTAGAATGAGTCCAATAGCAATAAAAACTTAATTATGCATCTTAGCCGCTCATCTTTAAGGTCTCTATGACTATTAGCCTATTATTAGACGTAATAGCCGAATTTTTTCTGTTTTAAGAACATAATAAGGACAGTAACTTGGTAACACGGCATCCTTTATGCAAATTCCCACTGTCACTGTAGACCCTGGCACAAAGTGACGTAAGAAATCCTTTTAATTTGTTCAGCTCTAATTTGTAGTGTACATACATATCAAGGATTTTAGCAACTGAAAAATAAATGATAGATGTTTTGAAGCGGTGAACAACAATTCTGTATGCTGATGTTTCAACTGATGACCGTACCCAGTACCTGCGTCATATTCCCAATTTCTGATGGATGACAGTGTCGTTATTTTGGATGATAGTGTGTTATTTTCGACTCTCCCTGTCGACAGGCACCTGTGTCAAGTTGATGCTGAAAAAACTCACCGGTCGCAACGAGTAAAAAACATATCAAAACGGGACTCTTTTAATAAAAAATAAAAAAAATTTTATATAAAAAATTGAGAACAAAAAGGTCAGTTTTTCATCCCGTGAATGGAGGACTTGACCAGTCTGCCGTTGACTTGTTTTCCTCGAGATGGAACCGGTCTGCTTGTCTAGACGGATAGTGCACGAAAGTCTTGGATGGATGATCATGTGGAGTCAGCAGGACTGTCAGTGACACAGCTTTCGCCCGGTACGTGATTGTCAAAATAGTCATATACCGTATATCTTGGAATATCAAATTTGGGCAAGCTTTTTGGTATTCTATCCGATGTAGACTATCGACCTTCTACACACCTCAGAATTGGCTTTAATTAGCATAATTAGCATCGGCCTCCTACACACTTTACCTTACACATTTTAAAATTAATTAGCATATTTTAACCTTTCCAACCTGTTCATTTATATTACTTCCATTTCTATCGTTATTCCGCATTCCGAATTACAACCTGGTTCTTCTATTATTTTGGGAATAATAGTTCCCCTATAGGTAGAAAAATGACTGGTTCCGTGGTCGGTCTTTGCTACATTGTGTTCTACAAACATGGAGAAATCGGAAAAACAAGGACCGGTCGACAGACGTCGCTGAGAAGATGAGACAGATGTTACAAACATGAGACTGACGGTTAAAGTGCTGTCTGGCCAATTCCGCGATCAGAGCAAATACACTGCAGCCGATGCTCGGCTGTGAGTTTATTTTGGAAGTGGGAAGACGAAGTGGATCATGGAAGGACCATTTAATGCACAAATATGTAGGCCTTTACACGTCACAACTTGTGAGTCACCTGTGCAAAAACGTGTGAGTCACTTAAAATTGCCTTAAACCGGACTTTCGTATATCGCCAAGGCAAGGTCGCCCACGAGAAGGCTATATTCCTTTGAAAACGGTGTTCGTTCAAGTCCCTATGATTGAGAATGATTTAGCCAAAAAATGTTCTATTTATACAGGCTAAATTTGACATACAGAAGGCAAACGGTATTCTGGAAATGGCAGTTTATTGTGGCAGCAACAGTTATGTTTATGTTGCGAATTGATTTCTTTCAGTTTTAAAACATGTCACACCCCAAATCGAATCATTCTTTTTGAACTTTTCTCGTGGAAAGGGACGCCATTCTGTCCATGTGGCTTCTGTGGATTCATCACACCAGTGTACGTTTGTTCTTCCAGCTATTTATTGCTCCTAGCGATCTTTGTAAAAATTACAAGCACTCAGTGGCTTCATTATAATAAAACTACATATATCCTACTTTGAATCCACTATTTAGTAGAGATCCTTAGAGATCTTGATTCGCTTTGGCGGAAACTCCAGCCATTTGAAACTTTGAAAAAGTTTGCATGAAAATCCGCAAGATGGAGTCTACGTCCTTCAAGTAGTCCACATCCATAAGTACACGTTTATTCATGAAGCCTCCTTGGTCTTGCGCGCTTTGTAGAGGTCAAGATGGTTCGGAAGTGTTGTGCTGAGAAGCAAGTAACGAGTTCAAATCGCCTATCGGTATTCTGAGGAAGTCATTCAGAAAACTATTGTTAGTCCCACAGTCCGCTGTGCATTAGCATTGATAACTTCTCTGCTTCGCTCCTGTGAGAAATACTGCAATGCCATAAAGTGATAACTCCGCATTGAGTTGAAAATGGCCAGAATAAATATTTTTGGACGTTGTTTTTCACATAGGTTTTCTCACTTCTTACCGATCTCTTGTGAAGCCGACCGCATCATATATACGTATTTTCAACTCATGGAAATTGGGCTCGAGGTTCACACGAGCTAGAGCAACATCGAATCCAGTTGAGCCTGTCTCGTTATTGAGAGCTCGATCTCGGGATCGTGCTCGCTTCCCATGGAGAAGTTCTGCCGCACAATGTTTAGGCATGGCGCTGGCCGCTGGCCGAGCTTCGGTGTTTTGTGTTGTTTAGACGGTGTCGCCTGGTTTGTAAACTGGACATGATCCACTTGATCCACTCAGGGTATTCCGTGCGGGACCACTCTGGTTTTGTCAACTGGACATAATCCACTTAATCCATTCGCGCTTATCACTACATATGATCCACCGATTGTGGAACTTAGAATAGGACTAGATTAGATGTTGATCTCGGGCTCCGGACACTTCATCACAGGACACTTCATGACAGGATAGTTCTTCACACGGACACTTCATAACACGGATGCTTCATCACAGAACGTTTCATCACAAGTTAATTTGACGAGCAGTAACTTTATGTTTTGCAAATTAAGGTTGGCATAGGCGTTGCGAGCAGAATAACTTCTACGCCCGACTTAGGCTTTCTGCCATTCCTGATGCTCAGCTAATTAAGTTTGCATCCGCGATCCTCTTTTGGCTCCGGCTTCATTTTGGTGGATTATGTGTGGCCCTAATTCACCCCTTCGCCCTTCACTACTTCTAAGTCACATCAACATTTATGTAGTGATAAGCGCGAATGGATTAAGTGGATTATGTCCAGTTAACAAAACCAGAGTGGTCCCGCACGGAATACCCTGAGTGGATCAGGTGGATCATGTCCAGTTGACAAACGTGGACGCACCGTTTAGACCCAGTGGCAAACAAAAGAGCGCCATGTAAAGTTCGCACGTTCGGATATTCAAAAAATATTTGACCAACGTGTTTTTTAGCCTCAATCTTCTTCTTTGGCCGTTCCCATCCGGGCGGTTAGTTGTGCTTCTCGTGATAACCAGTGCTCGCGAAAGCGAGATGTGCGAGATCTAAGAGGCGCCATAAGAAACGTGAAAAGCGCGGCACGACCATTGTTCCGTCCACACATCGAAGGAGAGGTGTGACCGGAGCTCTGTTCCGATATCGCGCTCTTCAAAAGTTTGCCCATTTTACGACCATTGCGTCAACTACGTTGCCAATCAGAACTCATCTGTCCGTCTTCAGGCCTTCACCGACTATGGACAGGGACTACACAGCTCCTGCTGGAAGAGGCGGCCGAGGCCGCGGACTCGGTGGACCATCCTTCGACGGCGGTTTTCGAGGAGGAAGAGGCGGACGAGGACGCGGCGGGGGATCCAGTGGAGTACCCTCCGATAACGATTCCAACAGCGAGCGTGGTCCTTCTCCTGGATTTACTGGGCCCCCTGGATTCGCTGGTCGTGGCAGAGGTTGGAACCATTCTTGATTTGTCTGAAACTGGCGCTGTCTTTAAGGAGCTGCGCGAGGAGGTTCTGACTTTGGATCCGATGATAGCTTCCAAGGTAGTCGCGGAGGTGGTATTGGAGTCCGCGGCAGAGGTCGTGGGGGCTTTGTTGGCGAGGAAGCCGACTCGGGACCTGGTTACGGTGGTCGCGGCTCAGCAGCCAGTTTCCGAGGAGGAAGAGACCAGGAACAAAGAAATGAATATAGCGGCGAACGATTCGACAGAAACTCCGAAGACGGGGAATCGTACTCCTCTCGGGGCCCTCCTAATCATTACGAAACTGGATCCGGTGGTCGAGGAGGCCGTGGAGGAGGTACGATAGTAATGATTAGGTCGCTTTTAACTGAGCAATTCTAGGTCGTGGACGAGGTGGTTTTCATGGTGACTCTCACGGTGACCAGGATGAAGGCCGTAGAGGCGGTGACAACTTCGAAAACGGGTACAGTAGTCGTGGAGGAGGCCGATTCAATGGCGGACGTGACGAAGGCGGCTACACTGGCAGCCGAGGAGGTCGTGGAGGCGCATCCTACGGCGGAGGTGACGATGGCGGCTTCGCTGGCAGTCGGGGCGGCAGAGGAGGCCGTGGAGGAGGCGCTAGATCTTACGGTGGAGATGATGAAAGAAGTTTCGATGACGGTCGAAGAGGTAATGGCGGAGGAGACCGCTTCTATGCCGGCGGCGGCGGTGGCGAAGAAAGCAGCTTCACTGCCAGTCGAGGAGGCCGCGGAGGTCGCGGAGGAAGAGACGAAAACGGCTTTGCTGGCAGTCGAGGGGGCCGTGGAGGAGGTAAGATCCGAGAAGAGTCATTTTAAGATCTTAAGTCATCTGTAGGTCGTGGTTATGAAGAATTCTCCAACGACGGAGACGGCAATTTTGATGGTGGCTTCAATTCGGGCTACGCTAGTCGCGGAGGACGAGGACGCGGTAGTTACCGACCAGTCGATACCGGAAGAGATAATGGAGATGACGGTGGATTTGAAGGTCATGGCAGGGATCCGATGGCTGGAAGACGTGGCCGAGGAAGTTTCGGTGAAGCAAACAGAGACGACGGCTTTCGAGGCTCATTCAGCCATCGCGGAGGACGTGGTAGAGGCGGTTTCGGTGGGAACGACCATTTCAATGAAGAAGTTCCGATGAACACATACAGTGGGCGAAGTGGAGGCCGCGGAAGCTATGATGGAAGCCGAGGAGGCTATGATGGAAGCCGCGGAGGCTATGATGGAAGCCGCGGAGGCTATGATGGAGGCCGCGGAGGTTATGATGGAAGCCGCGGAGGTTATGACGGAGGCCGCGGAGGCTATAACGGAAGCCGCGGAGGCTATAATGGAGGCGGTAATCCAGGAAACGAGTACGAAGAGCCCGAAGACAGATTCAGTGGCCGCGGCCGTGGAAGCTATTCTCGAGGAGGAGAAGGTTCTGCATTTAGAGGTAGGGCGACATTACTTTGTTCCAACTTATCCCGATGAATAGGTGGTCGCGGAAGTTACGGTAACAACAGTGATGGTCCGTCGTTTGCTTCCCGTGGTGGTTTTGGCGGCGATATGGATGGAGAGGAACGGCGCCCACCAGCTACATATGTTCCGAGCGTTAGGGAGATTGACGATCTCTTCCAAGAAGACGTCAACAATGCTATATATACGGACGTCGCCCAGGAAGATAACGAAGTTATTGTTACGGGAATTCCAGAATCTCAGATCAGAGTCTGCCAGTGAGTTTTTATCCAGATTTATTAGTGATTTCATTGTCGTGTTTAGGACCTGGGAAGATTGTAATCTCCCGCCACAGCTTTACAACAACGTAGCCAACCGTTGTAAATATCCCTGCCCCCGGAACATTCAAGCGAAAACCATTCCTCTCGTCATGGAAGGCTATGATCTTATGGGCCACGCAGAAACTGGTGGCGGTAAAACGGCCGCCTTCATGCTTCCCATCATAACAAAGATCATGAACTCCACACCAAACGATATAGAGACGCGCTGTGCGCCTATTGCGCTCGTCATTGGTCCCACGCGTGAGCTGGTCCTCCAGCTCTCAGAACAGGCCCGAAAATTCGCTGACCAAACAGGAGTTTCGGTCGCAAAAGTCTACGGCCAGTACAGCGTTCATGAGAACGTCCGAGAGATCCGGAGAGGGTGTAATATTATGTGTGCCACTCCAGGAAGGCTGAAGCACTTCCTTCAAAACGGGGAAATTAAACTGACAAATCTGAAGATCCTTGTTTTGGACGAGGCCGACCACTTAATCGAGAAGAACTTCTGGGAAGAAATTCTGGATATGATTCGGACGGACGGATTCCCATCGGTGCGTTCGGCCCTTATGCTAAAATTTAAAGAATCGCAAAGTTTAGAAGGAGGAACGCCAAACCCTGCTCTTCAGTGCCACCTTCTCCGACTATGACACGGGACTGTTTAAAAGTATCCTTAAAGACAATTACGTGAAGGTCAGCAACAAGCAGACGAGTGGCGCTGCCTGCAATAAGGTCCGGCAAACGTTCATGCCCGTTGCAAAGTACGATAAGAATAATAAAATCCTCGAGATTCTGGAGAAGGAACTCGAGGAGGAAAAGCAGAATTCTGATGACCGTAAGTAGTTGATCTGCCCGTCTCATATACAAACACACAATGCACTTTTTGTCCGGCTTTACTAACACTGAGGGCCCAACTTGACTCAACCTGCCAAATGACGTCCTTGCATCACCGTCTTACATTTCAGCCGAAAACGCACACGTCCGCCGAACGCTGGTCTTCGTCGCAACGAAGCGAAGCAGCGACTTGGTAGCAGCATATTTGTCCACAAAAGGCATCAAGGCCACCAGTATCAACGGTGACCGGTCCCAAGAACTCCGTGAACGGGCCCTCAACGACTTCAGAGCGGACGATTGTCACGTACTCGTCGCCACAGACGTATGCGCCAGAGGACTTGACATCAAAGACCTGGAGCATGTCATTAATTATGACCTTCCAAACGACGACATGACGTACATCCACAGGATTGGCCGCACTGGTCGGCTCTGCGAAGGAACGGCCACCTCGTTCGTGGATCCCGACTTCGATAATTCCGATTTGGTCTCAAGTATCGTCAGTGTAAGTTCTTTTTTTTCCTGTGCTGCTTCCTAAAGCACCTTATGTAGATTGTCCGCAACAACCATCAAGAGGCGCCCCAGTTCTTGGTCGATATCGCAGAGGGTCGTCAATCGTACGGACTCGATGGAGGTTCTACAAACGATGAACCAACGGTACAGGTGGAGGACAGTGGTGTGCCTCCACCCAACACGAACGATGTCGCCAACGAGGACTGGTGAGAAGGGCGACTGGCTGACCTTCTTCAATCAAATATATTGTTGTTAGCATATCTATATTACCTTTGAACACTCCCCTCCATTTCGAGTATAAACTGTACTAAAAACGTAAAACCAACCATTGCAAGCATAAATAGATGTGAAAAAAATTAGGTCCGACCAAACATGAGATACCACGTCGACAAAGATGCCAAGTCCCAGAAGGTTTCTGCACATGGAGAACTCCGCACGTGTTTATTACGCCTCCAGTCTTGGCAAAGTAATATATACGAATAGTAGCTTCCATAGGGAGTGTAGCGCAGGAATAGAAAATTAAATATTTGTGAGGTAATAGTAATGGACAGAGCAGCACAAAGATGAAGCAACAAAAGTAACAAACGTGTCAGTAGAGAACTTTAACATTTCCTGACCTTCTTCAATCAAAATCGTCCCAGTCGATATCGCCGTCTGATTCTAAACAAGGACAATTACAAACCGTGCTTAACGAATGGTACAAACCACTGGAAGAAGCAATCTGCCGTCGGCGCACCGACATAGCTCGAACAAGGGCTCCTTTCACGGACGGAGTTGTGTTGACAACTGAGCTCGAACGCTCTTGCTGTGCAACCTGAAACTCACAGATTTAACCTTGAAGCAAGGATCGTTAAACTCACCGTTCTCAGCCTGGTACCGCGGCGGATCTCTTCCATTATGTTACCTCCTGCATACGGGTTTGCAATAGTCGCCGATCTCTTGATCTTGTTAGGCGTTTTCGGCGTCGGCGCTTTGGGCATAGTCTCCGCCAGAATTTCTTCCAGTAAACTTCCTTGATCATTCGCTGTCCTCAACACCGGCACACAAGGGAAAGTAGGCGCCGGTGGGGGAATTGTGACGTCGATGGTTTGCGGAAGAGAAGTGGCGCTTAACGTGCGCATTTCCTTTTGGAGAGGTTTCGCTGTCCAACACTCAGTTCTCCGGAAGAGAGGAAACATTGTGGACACAGCATTCGAACGCGGCGTTGAATCCGGCCTATTGGGCGTTGGCATCGGACCCGTCTCGGCTTCGATCTCCTCCAGCAGACTTCTCCTTTGCGAGCTTGGAGCAGGATTTGGCGTCGCCAAAGGGTCAATTGCTGCTGGAGGCGGCGGCGGCGGTGCGCACCTTTTATAGGGACTAACAGAGGATGACGGAGAAGGTACCGCGATGCGTTCCTGTAGGGTTGGCGGAGGTGGAGGGGGGAATTTAGGTCTTGCCTTGGAGAAGCATCGTGTAGGAGGGAGCCCCATTACGAACCTGTCTGAAAATGGAATACGTTAGAAAAACGGCAAAAGCACGGTCATAAGTCGATGCAAAAAAGAAACAATTTCGCTGCGCCACGCCTAGGCGACAAAGCCGAGGAAACCCATCGTCCGTAAGTGCCACAAGGAATGGAGACGATGGCGGAGAAGACTCCGCTGGTTCGGTGGTCAACCGTAATTTAGCAATTCGCTTCAAGACCCTAGAAGAAGTACAGGAAGGTAAGCCGTTTCCGGAGACCTCGAATTGATGTGTGACATCTCGTCTCCTCCATCTTGTTGAAGTTAAAGGGTGTTACGCCATCCGTTGCCAGTTTTGGCATCTACTACAGTATCTTGATACCTTTAGGTTAAGAGACTGTTGAACTGAAAGTATTTTACGTTCCCGAGAAATAACTCTTCAGCTGCACGTTTTTACGACCTCTGCTTGTGTTTTTTCTTTTGTAAGAGCTTCTTTGGATTAGGAAAAGAGTCCTCAAGCTCTTATGGCCTTTCCACGTCAAACGGCTTCAAATCGTTTTGGGTCGACGAGTTATTTCAATATCTATTTGCGGCCTGATTTGCGAACCCATGTTCGTCTATGTGTTAAGCTCACCATCAGAATGAGGTGGGAGAGGAGGAGCCTTGACCCATGTCCCTGTCCTGAAACTCACAATTCATTGCGAAGTGAAGTTGGATCACTGGTTCCAACACTTTTATAAGGGCCTTGCGCACATGACGTTTCACATTTATGCTGATTTGCATCGACATCGATCAACTAGATTTGCGTTCTCAGATGTAGGTTCTCGAGCAGCGTTTTCGTTCCCGCTTTCGCCTGACTTACCTTCATTTCTTGCTTTTTTTTCACGTTTACTTGTGAACCTGGCTCTCACCACGACTTATCCTTACTTGTTGGCGCGCCTCCAATGGTCGTTCGGAACGCTCCAAAGTCAGCGTAAGTGATAAGGAAGGATGGCGTCGTCCGCTATTTCCTGTCCATTGTGTCATCCCACACGTCCGGGGCGCTAGTCATTCTATTGTGTGAAGCGCTGCAAACGGTCGCGCCCTCCTAGCTACATTCTTCGCACCTCACCTCGTTGCGCGGTCGAAGTCTGCTAGACACTTCCTTCGTTGCAGGACGATGGCGAACGTCGGCGAGCGCTTCGCTCGACGAAATAACCCGGACTGGCCTCCACGCGAAAGTAAATTGTTTCTGTCAAGTTAAAATTTTGGCTTCTGACGAGGAATTAGCTTTCAATAGATGGAACTGCATTTTTAACGAATAAATTTCTCACAACTGAATTGAAGACGCCTCTGTTGAATTCTCTTGAGACATGAGCCCAAATCGACCAATTCTATGCATGACTCTCAAACTATCCGGCTCTAAATCTATGTACTAGAATGCTTATTATGTATTGATTCTTATAAACCGTCGTTTCAGGCTCGCCTGCGTCCGCTGAAGGGAATCGCCAGACGACAACAATGACAGCCGATGGTAAGCTCAACACCTTTCCACCGTTCCAAATTTGTTAAAATTACGGAACGGACTGGTCGAGAGCGTGTCACCATCGCATGTTTTAGAAGGAGCGGATGACGGATGGGGAACTGAAGCAGCCGCAGACGAGTGGGCTCAGGCAGAACAGGCTCAGGCTTCGAGTAAGGATTAACACCTAGATTTTCCTTTTTCTCAAGACGTGTACATGTTATTTCCGACTGTTACGTTTTTAATAGTGTCGTTGTGCTTAATTTTACTGATCGGTGTTCTAGATCGACAAGAAAGAAACACGGACTCCTGGGCTGATAACGAAGACTCGCAACAGCGCGGTAGAAGCGATGGGTTTGGTGGGACCACGCGCTACTCAAGTGGATCTCGGAATTTCGGTATGTTGATAGCCTTAAAATTATTCTCATTAGTTCCCTTAGATCAACAACAGGATAACCGTAATGGCGGTTATGGAGCGCGTTCTCAAAACGCCAGCTACGATAACAGGCCGGCACGATCACCTGGAATAGGTCGCGGAGGATTTGGCAATGTTGGTTACTCCGAAAGCAGACCAACTGGATTTGACGCTCGCGCTCCTTCTCGAAGAACGGACTTCGACGAGAGAAGAAACGGTGGCGGCCACCGTGGATCCAATTACGCATCTAACGGCTACAACGACGATCCATACAGGTCAAGTCGTTCAAATGACTACAACAACTCGGGTGGCTACGACAATCATCCCCGTTCTGACCGGTACAGTGAGCAAAATTCTTATCGGTCAAGCAACATCAATGGACCCGGAAGAGGCGGTTTTCAAAGCAGCCAAAGAAGCTCCAGAGCGTACGACAATGGACCCAGCGGAAACTTTAACCGCTCTGATGCTGGGGATAACCGAGAAAGACGATCCGGTAATGATCGTTACGGTTCCTCTGGATTTCGGGGACCTCCAGTGAACGATAATCGCTCGTATAGCCGAAATTATGAACGCCGGGATGAGCCAACTGGAAATCGGTTCCAGGTAGGGTTTGATTTGTTAAATAAGATACGGGGTTCCATGGAATGCATTCTGGAAGACAGAGAGTACTAAGGTCTCACCTAAAGTTACAGAAAAGTTAAAAGGGACTGGGCTTGTTGGCTAGGCTCGACTTGACTTGTTTCAGAATGACCGATCTCGTTACCAACAACCGGACCCTGTTACCAGTAGACCCATTTACGAAGCAGAACGCCCTCGTCGAGCTCAATTTGGCGAGGATAATAGACGCACCGCTGAAGTGCCCGGATCGTACCAGGATAAAGCGATGAGGTTTGAGGAAGCAGAAGCCGGACGTAGACGCCAGCAGAGCGGTGAAAATTCGCAGGATCAGTCTGCACGCAAGCCTCCATCGAGCTACGTGCCTAGGGACGTAGACGTAGATGAGCTTTTCGAAGCTGATAAGGAATGTGCAAGTCATTCGACTTTGGACACTGATGACATCACCTTTGAAGACAATACGGAACCTGATGACTTCGTTCCGTTTAAGTGAGTGTTTCTCGGAGCGCATTATATATAATGGTTCATTTAGGAATTGGCAGGACGCCAACATGCCTGAAGCTCTGATGGCTAACATTGAGAGTTGTGGCTACAAGGAACCGCGTAACATCCAGGCTTACACAATGCCCCTTATTGAAAACGACTACGATGTGATGGGACAAGCGGAGACGGGCAGTGGCAAGAGTGCGGCCTTCCTCCTTCCCATCATCAAGCACTGTATGATTTCCAAGAAGAGGGACGATCTGATGGCTGGCGCCCCTGTTGCGCTTATCATCTGTCCAACTCGTGAGTTGGTCAGTCAGCTTTATGATCAAGGACGGAAATTTGCTACCGGTACGTGACGATATCCGGTTACCGTAGTTGATATCGTAATTTAAGGATGCGGTGTTCACGTGCAGCGCGCTTACGGTGAATTCAAAGTGTACGAGAACGCAAGGCAGATCCGGCTCGGTTGCGACATTCTAGTGGCAACAGTTGGTCGACTGAAACAGTTTGTTGACGACGGCACTGTGAAGTTCGACAATCTCAAATATCTTGTTCTCGATGAAGCCGACCACTTGATCGAGACGAATCACTACGATTCTCTGTTGGAGATTATAAGGCACCCGAAGTTCCCTGACGTAAGGTTCTATTTTGTATCTCACTCTAAGAGCGCTGTACAGATCGATCATCGGCAGACACTCCTGTTCAGCGCGACTTTCTCTGAAGAAGTGGAGATTGTCGCAAAGAAGATCCTTCGCAAGGATCGGAAAGTTGCCATTTCGAACAGGCGGAAGACAAGCGCTAACATGAATATAACCCAGGAATTTCGTTTGGTAAAGAAGAACCAAAAGAAGGATGAATTGTTCAAGATGCTTCAAGACGAGCTTCGGAAGAATGGCAGCATAAAGCGAACCATTGTCTTCGTACAGATGAAGCGGCAAGCTGATGTGCTAGCGGCGTTCATAAGTATGGGAGAGATCAAAGCTACTACTATCCATGGGTAAGTATTTACTTTTGTCGTTCTCCTTCCAACCATCTTTTAGCGATCGCTCACAGCAGTTGCGTGAGGAGGCTCTTCGAGACTTCAAAGGGAACACTAGGGTATTGGTTACCACCGATGTCTGTGCTAGAGGTCTCGACATTCTTGACTTGGACCATGTTGTCAACTTTGATCTTCCAAACGACAAGACGACATACATCCATCGGATCGGACGAACTGGGCGCACTCGAGAGGGTCTTGCGACATCGTTCATTGATCCAACGGAGTTCCAAGATCAGCAAATGGCTCGAGATCTGATAGAGGTTTGGTATACCATTTAGTCTTTTTTAATAGATGTCGTTTAGGTTGCCGCAGAAGCAAGCCAGGAAGTACCCACTTTTCTCGTCAAGCTTGCCGACGGGCTTTGGGAGGAAGACGGGGAAGAATAGTAATATCGTTGATTTTATCCACTGCTTTGCATAGCATATTAAATGACCTTTACTCGTCTTGTGGATACTAGCTTACTGGTTTATGCCTGACCGTTACCGTTTACGTTGTTTGCTTATGTCTCTTTCTTATGTAATCGTTGTATTCAGACCATGGCGGAGCAAACTGAGCGCGCTTTCCAGAAGCAGCCAACCATCTTCCTGAACCGCAAGGAATTCCTGAGCGGCAAGGCTAAGGCCGAACGCTACGTTCGCAAAGTTGGACTTGGATTCAAGCCTCCTCGCGATGCGATTGAGGGAACTTTCATTGACAAGAAATGTCCGTTCACCGGTAATGTTGCTATCCGCGGACGCATTCTTACCGGCGTGGTCGTGAAGAACAAGATGCAGCGTACGATCGTCATCCGTCGTGACTACCTTCACTTCGTGAAGAAGTACCGTCGTTATGAGAAACGCCACCGCAACGTGGCCGTCCACTGCTCTCCTGCCTTCCGGTAATCTGTATCTTTCTTACTCGCCTTATTTGCTTTTTTAGTGACATCGCCCTAGGAGACACCGCCGTTGTCGGTGAATGCCGTCCTCTCAGCAAGACTGTCCGCTTCAATGTGTTGAAGGTGAACAAGTCCGCATCGGCGAAGAAGTCTTTCCAGAAGTTCTGATTTCCTTTCCGCCGTTGTTAACATTGTTTGTTGTTGTTGTTAAATATCACTTATATTTGCGTGTTTGATGCAGACAAATTAAGGGGTTGGAGTGACACGTGCATTTTACATTTCACCGATGTAACTGTGGGTTCCGCTGCGACGAACAGAAGCTTGTAGGCGACAAAGAAGATCACGAGGAGAATGGAACGTATCGGCCGACTGATCGGAGCTCTTTGGACCAAACAACGGGGATGGGCGGAGCAAAGGTCTAACGTCTGCATGCTAGACAGTTTCCAGCTTGAGACAGTGTCAAGTCGTTCTAGAATGTTCGATGTGTGTTATGCGTGTTCATACCCGATGAAGGGTCCGTTGGATGGGAGTAATCTTGACTAAGATTTAGATGAAGCCACGGTCTTAAACTTGAAGATGCGAATCAAAGCCGATTACTTCAGGAGAGCTGGATACGAAACAGATCTGGAAGATCAGACCGGAAGGGGTCGACCCGGTCAGGAGCAATATCTCCACTATCCCGTGCAGTCCTGATCCAGAAACACCCGGAGCGACAACATTTAAGTCAAATTCATTAAGGCACTTTGCGTGTAAGGCACACACCATACTATGCATAACTTAAGTGAATCACAGGAGCCTCTTCAGCACATCGTTGTGTATCCTGGTCGCTTCGCGCCGACCACTCTCGTACGCTCCGACCGTAGTTTGGTACATGAGAGGGTGGGTCGCCTCGCCGGCGAAGAAGATTCTCGGTCTCCGGTGGGAGTACACCGGCCGAGACATGCGCGCGTACGCCTCATCGGGGAGTGAAGCTGCTTTGGGTGTGATGTACGAGTAGGCGCCGAGGAAGAGATCGTTGGAAACCCAGTGCTCGCGAATGATGTCGTTGGGCGCGGGAATGTTTTCGTCTTGTAGAGATTCGCGGAGGTGGTAAGTGATCATTTTGGAGAGGGAAGGGTCGGGAATGCTGTCGATAAGCGAAGGACCGTCGCCAGAGACCCAAGCTATAAGAACCTGAAATTGCATGTTTTCGTGAGCTCCTGACCTGAACGTCCTTACGTTGTCAGCCCACTCAAGAGGCTCGAAAGAGTGGAAATGGTTCATCAGGTAGGGAGAGCTGGAGCAACCCTTCACTCTTAAGGCGGTGATTGTGCTGTCGTTGTTGGTCCACCAGGGATGGTCGTAGATGAGATCCACTTTGAGAAGGTTGCCGAAACCGAGGGCGTCGATGGCTTCAAGCTTCTTCTTAGGGAGTTCTGGCTTGAACATCGAACGAGCGTGTTTCTTGAGGTGTCCCAGGGAGGACGTCACGATAACGTAGTCGAATCTTTTGGGGTAGAGGATAAGGTCGGAGCCGTTTTCGATCATTATGGAGGTTTTGTCACCTAAAGAGTCACATGATGGTTATGCTACCACTTGGGATGTGATACAAATCTCAAGCAAAATTACAAACCTGAGTAGTTGATCTTCCTAACAACATGATTATACTTAATCAACTCGTCCGGAACGAATTCCTTCAGGTAGTTGGAAATGCTCCAATATCCAGTAGCGTTCAGAACATACGCCTTCAGCTCGTTCTCTCCATCATCCCACTGGTCAAAGTTTGCCATGGCTAGGTCCTTGAACGCGCCCCACTCGCCCTCGAAGTAGCCTTTGTAGAACCGACTGAGAGCGTCGAGCACATTACGCTCTTTGCGAGGTCTTTGTTTCCGGGCGAGAAAGACGGCGTAGTCGCGCTCGTAAAGCTCTCGGATGCTGATGTTGTAGGTGGAGTCGTCTTTTTTGACCATGGCGGTGTAGGTTTCTTCTAACAGGTCCGCGAACTCGTAGAACTCTTCGATAAGTGCACTGAAAAGCTAAGAGTCCCGATTACGTAACGATTCCATGATTTTAGGCCTTCCGCGTGCTAGTAATGACACCAAATACAATGACTATACTTCTTATCAGTAAAGTCTTATTTTGGAGCGTTATCGATGTTTTAAGAAACAGTTACGTGTAAAGCAACTCACTCGGATATGGCGCATTTCCCCGCAAAGATATCGGCATAGTCGAAGACCTCATCGTCAGCCAGTTCGCCCACCACTAGTCCCAGTTTCTCGGCAATATGGTAGATCGCGTTCTTTCGTCCGTTCACCCACTGGGCTCCCTGTTGCATGCGACCCTTCCCGAAAGGAATGGAGTGGACTCGACCACCAAAGCGGTCAGAACCCTCGAAGACGGTGACATCTTCAAATCCGAGTTCTCGGAGGCGTCCAACCGCTGCGAGGCCTGCGAATCCGGCTCCAATAACGGCGATGGACACGTTGGGAGTAGTGCCCTGAAATGGAACTGAATGTCCGGAGAGATAGGCTTTACTTACAGCTAGGACCGACGCCGACAACATGGGTATGAAGGTTATGAATATACAGAACAAGGATATGGATATCGTTGCCATGGTAGTGGCTGGCAGTGCCTAAAACCGACGCTTTTATTTGAGATAAACGCTATTATTAAACGCGGTTCCATTAGTGGGAGCGTTGACGAAATAACGAGGAAGTAGTTCAGGAAGAAGAGGTGTGCGGAAGCAGCATCAGGGTTCTGAGCGACATAAGGAGGGATAATAAAATTAAGGGAACTCAGACAAATAAAGCAAGAGCATATAAACAATAGAACATTAGAAACGTGAATAATGCGTTTGGGCCCCCGGCGCATGAATCACTCTTCTAATCTCTTCTCTGGGTCGAAGGTCCAGAGATGAACGTAAATAAGTATCATGGCGGATATTTTGTCAATAGAGAGAGAGGAATAGTGGGCGCCTCTTCAGCGAAACACAGATTGAGAGTTACGAAACTGTGTGCGTACTCAGTTAGTTCACAAGGACAGCAAAAAAAGAGCGAAAGACAAAAGAGTAAATTCACAAGAAACTTGGTGACTCTTGGTCTGGCAAACTTTTAACCAGGGCCACAACTACTCACATCTTGAAAGGAACAAACAGCCATACTTCCTATGGATGTTCATGGGTGGAAATAGAAGGTAGGAGGAAATGAGAACACGGAAGCTCCTTCCGCACATACTGAGTAGAATCACGAAGAGTTTTAATGATTTAGAGGGATCGCGGTGACTCAGCGGGAATTGTAAACAACAAGCAGCGACTCTGGACCAAGTCAACTGAAAAACAATTGCACAGAGAGGATAAACGATTGCTAATTGCATTTAATAGTAGCACCGGACAGGGCTTGAATCTTACACAACCTTAGCGAAGAATGATGGCTTGCCAAAAAGGAAGTACTCATTTAAAACAAAGACACATTTGAACGAACAGAATAGTTCTTGGCCCTACGCAAAAAGCCGTTTTTAAACAGGAAGGAGGTGAACTCCCTTGGGGAAGATTGACGGAATGTGCTTCCAGAGAGTACTTTTTGCTGTTGCAGCACTTGTACTTTCGTCTGAGTTCTCGGGAAGTGCCTTGACAACTGCGAGTACTTGAGACGATTAAAACGAAAAGGTAGGAGAGGTTGAGGACATCATGCCCTCATGACTTAAGGCGAGGGGCAAGTAAAAGAAATTAGCACTTGATAGCTTTGGAATCGCAGGAAACCCAATAAAACCACACGAAGAGTCAACAAATGGTACGCAGCGTCAACGCGAGAAGCACCCGTAATAGACGTTCCCCGGCTCAGTTCTCCGGACACACAGCAAGGAGGACTGGTCAGAAGACGTGCCAGGCACGTGAGTGTGGAGTGCTCGAGTAACATAAAAACAAACACCCGCCAGCCAAGCGAGCAACGACCACTCGGCGACCGCCTGCGTCCTTCGTCCGAGTCGGAAGGCCAGCAGAGATCGATGTTCGGTGCTTGCGCACCCAAGTTGATCTCAGGACGTTAGGAGAGGTAATACCCAGGGTACGGCGTGACCACCGGCGGCCCGCGTGACGGCGACGAAATGAATTATAATGCACTTAGGTGAGATATGTAGCTTCGGTCCATCTGTGAGATAAGGACGTCGCCGCAACGTTGTGCAACCGGCGAGGGCGGAGGAGCAAAAAGCAAGTGGGGAGGACTGTGACCGATCGGGACTTTTAACCGCTTCAAATGTGCGCTACCGGTTCTCTGTGGAGATACTTATCATCTGTTTTTGTGGCTTCTCGATTGGACGTATTACCTGAACGAAGACTACAGCTACCGGACAGTTCTTGAGATGTTTTCCAATTGTAGCGGGCTAATCGATCCTCTTATCTAGTGTGACCTATCGCACTTAAGAATCACGGCCAATCGCAGTTTGCGATACAATCTAGACGATATGGCCCCTACTGCCAATGAACCCCTCTTCTTAACTGTAATAAGTGCACTCAAGTTAGGCCCAAGGCATTTATTGTATTAAAGGGGTGTTAGAGAAAGAAGTGGAACTGGAGATTACAGTCCTGCCAGCTTAGCGATTCTCTCTGCTTCGCGCCGTCCGCTCTCGTAGGCACCGATCGTTGTTTGATACATGCTGGGGTGGGTTGCCTCGCCAGCAAAGAAGACCTTCGAGGCAACGGGCTCCATCATGGCGGGGTAGCCACCGCCCGGGAGGTGAGCCGACTTGGAAGAGATGTAGGAATACGCGCCCAGGA
>JADLIF010001199.1:0-67907 GCA_016648015.1 Steinernema khuongi
TAGTAGCAAAATTCAGCATTTCTGAGACAAAAGAGTACGGAGAACACGAATAAAGAAATTACGAACAGCGAAAATGCCAAAATCCGCTGCAAAACACACACTTACAGTATTTACGCCGCACCCTGTACATGGGCCTCTACAGCCAGCTAGAGAAAAGTGCCAGGCAGAGCATACTTATAAGCATCTCCGAAGAGACGCGTTCCAAAATTTCATCTCGCCACTTCCATTTGAAAGAGCGGATCTAATGTTTACCTCAAACTTGGGTAATTAAACCGACGACCATGCCGCCTCCTTGCCTCTTCCTTCCCCAGCAATCGTCCGAGCGCAGAGGTGCGAGTCGTGGTCGCCTGCCGCATCACTTGTGCGCCCCGCAGCCTCTTGTAGCAACGGCGACACGCACCGCTACAGCGGAACGATCGTCCCGCATACAAGAAGGTCGTGTGACCTTTTGTTGTCGGTTTAATTACCCAAATTTGAGGTAAACATTCGATCCGCTCTTTCAAATGGAAGTGGCGAGATGAAATTTTGGAACGCGTCTCCTTGGAGATGCTTATAAGTGGGACTTTGTCTATTTTTCCTTACAACCTTCATCGTTAAGTCGTCCAGGTCGTCGTAGTCGGAGGTGCTTGAGAATAGTCAAAGCGGTGCGCCCGGATTTAGTGTTGCTACATTATGTTCAACACCCTAAACAAACCGTAATGTGCTTGTGTTGCTTGAAAAGTCGACAAGAGGTGCGTATCTGACGCGCTTAAACTTAGTAACCCTGTTCTTTCATAGATATTGTCAACTCTTGCGACAAAGAACGTAATAATCATCCGAAGTGATGAAGTCAGACGTCTCTGGTGACTCAATTTCCATGAAATAGTGAGCAATTTAAGCTAATTGTGCGAAAAGTGTTCGGAAATTGCCATCGGCCTAACGCAGGTTGGCAGTATACCCTGTTTATGTAAACTACCCACAATTCTTATTGTCACTAGACTCGTGATTCTTTGTAGTTCCAACGACCTCGCTCGGAAAACCCACATTCACTTTCACACTTGTCTTCAATGGCAAAGTATGCCCAGTTCACGTGAACTAAGACTCATAGCCTGTGGGGCTGTGAAACTGACAGCCTTGCAACGACAGCCTCCTTACTTGTTTTCGCCGTATCTCTCGAGCGCTTTTGTAGTATTAAGCGGAATAGTGTATAAAACACGGCGCGACAAAGTCGCTATTCGCTAGGAAGGAAATGTTTGCTCCCACATGAGTGTTTTCGCCCTTTCTTGTTATCTCGATAGTGAAGTGCACAGTCTGAAGTTTATGTATGTGGTATTTCTGGCATTTCCGATAGTGTGCGACAATTTCGCCGGAAAAACAGTAGACAACGCGAGTTAGAGCGCACTGAGTGACCAAGAAGGACAAAGATGAATAGCTCTTCTTGTTCCAACCTTCCTGGCTTTGGTCTCGCCAAGACTCCATACAAATACGGTAAGCCTGCAGGGACATTGCACTTCAATCCCCTGCTGGCCAATGTGGCATCTCCGAGTTAAACAGCCACAGTTCCGTGCTTCCTCGCTGTCTCTGGCGAATGGAGATGGCGATGGTGAAGTAGCTATGTCAACGCAGACAGTCCAAAGCGTGCAGTCTTGTCCGAGTGGTTAAGGAGATTGACTAGAAATCAATTGGGCTCTGCCCGCGTAGGTTCGAATCCTGCAGACTGCGAATCTTTTTGTATTGTTCTCATACTTCAGGTTTCTCTGGACCTTTACTGGGCCAACTGTTGCTAATGAAGTCGGAACATGTTTGCTCAACTGACCGTTGCCACAGGGACTGAAAGTCACGTGGGAATATGCATTGTTTCCTAACCATGCGGTGGGAACGCCGTTCGTACTTTTTATTTATTTCTCAACATTTGTGATTCTCGCGTCTCAAATCACTGCGTTGTCCCATTTCATGGTTTGTAACTTTCGGCACTTGACGGCGATAAACAGTAGTTGACCTTTAGAATATTTTCGGAAGGTGCAGCTTTTTCTATCCTGTACTCCGTCCCGAGGCTCGAAATGTAGTCAGTTCGCCGATGTGTGTTCCTAGGTATAGAGAAAGTCACTTATTAGGGTTTGTTACTTGCCCGTGAGATGCATATGTCGTGGTATTCGGCCTGCGAGAAGCGGAAGTTCAAAGCATTTTGTGTTCTTGAAAAAGTCGATATTTCTAAGCGGATATTGTTGTGTTGTGTTAGGAATGTTCAGATCATTGAATTCTCAAATCCTTAACCTCAACATGTCGATCTTCAATCGTATCCCCTTGTGAATTGAGCTGCAAATTTGGAACACAAAAGCAGTTCATGTGCAAAGGGGGATGAAGTCACACATTTTAAGAAGCGCGTTTTTTCCGCCGTCTGTAGTGAGAGACGTGGGAAGAAATAGGGTGGTTGAAGTTCCTGGTTGTCCAGCAATAGTCCAACCTTCCAGCAGAATCAAACTTTGACCTCTCTTGCAAAGTGTGCAAATACTCTCATGAAATACCTTCTATTCTACTAATGATCCCGTGTACTAGCTGTTCGGATGTTCTCCCTCCTTCACCCGCAGGACGGAATTTATGTTTGTCATGCTATCAGAGAGTGACTAACCTTTTTCGATCGTCTGTCGTGTTCATGCAAATAACGTTCATGTCACATGAATGTGTAGTAGGAAAGTACGAATATATTTCCCCCCAAAAGGCCACTAATGACCGGCAATAGTTGTCAAAACGGCGTCCTGCTGGCCATTACAAAGGTTTGTGGGGACGTCCTACTTTTTTCAAATAAAAATACATTCTTTGTTTGATGTTTTATGGTATCTGTGTTTTTTTCCTAGCTTTAAAAACTATTCGCAAAAACAGTAGCAGTGAAATTGATATATGAAGCAGAAGTCGACCTGAGAACTCGTTATTGCTCGTCGCAGCTATGGCCTTTCGAAAATTTACTTTTTCTCGTTCCACACTCTTGTGAGGCCGCAAAGCGTGATTTAATTGTATTTCCAGAAAACTTCATTCAAGTGTACCTGGCAAAAACTGTAGTATTTGTAGTCTCTACTCACGCAAATATTGCTTCGGCTTTTTGCCTCGCACTCTCCTCCTTGTGACTCTTCACTGTGGTAGATCTAGATCTCAATACCGTCACTACCCCTGTCAATGTACTTAGACCGTAAGGCCAGGTACACCCACTACCCATTTCCATTACTTTACCCTGAAAGCCTGACCTTATGTGACCACAAAACCCAAGTTTTGATTCCTTCGCCTCACGTAAATCAACAATAGCAGGTGGAGTGATCGTGCAACAGGTGAAGTGACACGTGCTTTGGTCCACATGAGCAGACTCCATTCCCGGCAGAATGGTGTACTGTCGAAGTGTCTCTGTTCGTGGTAACCCTTAGAATTGATTGGATGTGGAAGTAATCGGCGCGTAAACAACATTTTACACGTCACTAAGAGGTTTCCGCTTCTGGCAAAGGATATTTACGGCTAAAATTGTATTTTCGGCCTCCGTTTATGGTCTTAGGTGTGTCAGAACTTTTCGCGTCAAGACATAGATACTACTATGTGAAGGTCATTTTCTAACAAAGCTGGAGCCGCATTTCAATTTGGTGTTATCGCTAATTTTTCGCGTCGTGTGTGGACGTTCCAGTTATGAAGATCTCGAACCTCAGAACGCAGCTAGGATCGGCATTTTGAAATTCAATTTCCAGATCTTTGAGAGCCAAGTTTAATTTCTCACTGCAGTCGTGCATTTTGTTACGTTTCTCACCCTCTCCCATTTACTGGCTTTCGCAAACTCTGGCCCGCCTTGGAGTTAGGGATTATCACGTAACCCTATAACATCCTCTGTAGGCGAAATCTATGGATATGGCTAATTCAAGGAAATGTAGTACAATTGTTAGGTGAGTGTAAGACCAGCAGAAGACGGTCGACACTCGCGCGTTAGCCCCTTGTCGTCTTCATAAGTATGCAAATGTCTTAGAACCAGAATACGATCAACGTGGATTTCGAGAAGAAGCATTCCTCTGGTCAGTGCTGCCAGCAAGCAGTCAGATGTTTGCAGAACTAGCTCTGAACTTCAGGTGCACAAGGGCACATTTGTTCTGCAAACCCTTTTTCAAGGTACTCCATAAGCAGTCCCACCATGCAAGTTCAGTGAACTGTGTTCACCTTGCGCAGCATAATCACTCATTCCAAGAATGAACACAGCGCGCCCGTAGGCTGCTGTGATTCACGCTCTGAAATATCTGAACGTGCAATGATCGAAAACATTTTGAGATGGCTCGGGAGTGGATAGCGCAATGCAGGATAGGAGGATGCTTCACTTGAATGAGTAATGTAGTCAAACTCCAAAGACCAGTTTTTGTTTTGCAAATTTAGTCATAATCGTCCAATTACGAACGTACAAACGATTTCACATTTATCTGCTCACTTAAATTTGATTCCGTCAATTCAGCTTTCACTATTCCATCCACTAGGCTTTGAGTTTTGGATCAGGCACTTTGTTGGTCCTTAGTCTTCCTATAGTCCTTGTCTTTCCCTGCAAAACAACATCTAGCTCCACTGAGTTGTCTTCGTCAAAATGCCTTCTAAATGCTTTACTACTCCTGTAGGATCAAGGCTAACTGTTTACTAAACTCATTTAGGGTGAGGTGATCCAATGGACTTTAAATTTCCTAAAACAAACACTTTCTTTGCGTGCACTGGAATGCAATGGGGTAGATACAATCTTGAAGAATGCGTCTGAGCTGGTGCAGATGATACATTTCTTCTCCGTGGTACCTTTGCGTGCTTTGACTGCTGCTAACATATGTAGATCCGTGACAAACATAGACACCGTGGACGTAATAGACAAAATAAAGGCAACATATGTGTCGTTCCCTCACATGCTTATAAAATCTCTGGGTTAGCCTTGTAAACATATATATTCCTTAGTACTTTTGCTATCCGCAGTGTTATGGCATCGGATATGAAAAAGCCGTGAGAAAATTGCAAAAAATAGAAAGGGGCTTTGTGTGCGTCACAAAAGAAACGCGTTCGGGCCGTGTGAGAACTTCTTGTTCTGGGTGTGACCACCTTTGTGGACCTGATTCAGTCTTCCCACACTCTGTACTCGTAAGCTTGCTTAGATTTGGCGTGTATACGGTTTGAGAAAACTTGCTCATGATAATATGATCATTTGCTTAAAGATATCGCGGCCTCTGTTTTCCGATACAAAACGTGGATATAAATTATAATCTTGAGAAGAAATCCGCGGCCCACACAGGTTATATCCTTCATTCATCATGGTGCTGCAATGAAATTCCTCTGGCCACCGCCCGAGCGTGTGATGCTCCACGCGTGGTTGCACGATTTGGCTTTCTCTATCACATCGTTCTGACCCACGCAGCTCATCTTCCTGGTCCATTCAATTCGTCCACATTTTCCTCCTTGGGGATCCCTTCTTCATTCCTTACCATTGCCCTCTACAGTATGCACCCATCGTGCTAAAACCCTGTTCAAACGTTTTTGCTTCGGGTAATATTAGTCCTAATCATTTCTACTCAATTCTTTTGCTCCGTAACAAGGTTTCCTCTAATCGGTTTTAGAACTCAAGGATAAATGCATTTAGCGCTATGTGTACACACCTATTTTCAGTTTTCTTGCAATTAGGATCAAGCACATCTTATGCTGTCACGACTAATCCATAAAACGCATGGCCTCTGTCCATAGGCTACACTCACAAATGACGCACTTTTACTCATTTCATGCATGTTCAAAGAACGGATTACCAATAGCACAAGGCAGTAGCATCAGTTCACCAAGTGGAACCTCCCCTTCCGGGAGATGCGTTTTGACTAAAATCTCCGCCCATGTGCCACCAGATGAGAGCTAGGTTCACCTTTCCAGCTAAAAAATGCGCTGTAGATTCCTGTTTGATAAGTTGTACCCATAACCAGAGTTGCAACATAAGTTGTACCCATAGGTTGAAACTTTTGTGATACTCTGATCATTGGTTCTTCAAAGAACATAGTAATTGAGGAGAAGTACAGTACTATTTAGGGATTCCGAAGTATTTTTCGATGTTTGTTTGACCATTTCACAATGTTCTCCACTTTAGCAGTTGATCAAAACACCAAACATATAATCCACTCCGTCCAGCACCCACTTTCTCCCTTTTCTAACCAGGTCGCTCCATTAAGTACTTCCATAATTGCTCCTCGCTCCCAACGGGTCACCTGCCGTGTGGTCGTATCCTTCTGCTCCACGCTACGAAACCAAATTAGAATCGTATTCTAGTGACGTTTCCCGCATCCATTAAATCATTATACTCCCTTATGCGCTGTGTGAGCACTGAGCAATGACTCGCGAGTACGGTAGTTAAGTCGTCTAGAGAGGGCGGCAATTTAGTGTCTCTTACGCATTTAAGTGGTTATTCCGAGCACAGAAGATCAAAAGCGAGTTCGTGTCCCGGAATGTGTCCCTCCAAGCTGGCTTTCAGAAATGACTTCTGACATCTACACCGAAGCGTGTCAGACGACGCAGCAGCTCGCCAGCAACTGGGGATTCGTGCTGAATCTCGCCACGAGAGCCTTCATCGGCATCTCTGGGATAGCTTGCTCGCTGATAGTCGCTAGATTCGCGGTAAGTGTATTTCTCTTATGGAAATCCCTGGATTAAGTGGCAGTTACCCTAAATTTTGCAACGTAAATCGTGCCGTGTTTCCTAAGCTTTCGTGCTTGGACACAAAACCAAGACAGCTGCAACAAATATGCCCTTTCCGTTTTCTGTCATACATCCGGGAGTGATTTGTAGCGGTCACAAACCTATGATTTACGACAGCCGTTTCGGAGTTTGACCTACCGGCTTGTGGAAGAGAAGCGTTTTGTGCCTTAACGATGCTATAAAGGTTGTTCCCCTGAGACCTGCGTTGATAAATGGCAATTTTCCCAATAAAAGGTAGTTGCAATGTGTATTTACTCACGTGAAACGATTCTCTGACGTAGAAAAGAAGCAGTTTTGGGGTTTGGTTGTAATTAGCACGGTGTGTGTATGTACAAATGAGGTGTGGAAAACTGGAAGCTATGTATACGGTAGGTCCCACACGCACATAAGACTGAAAGTAAAGCGAAGAGGATAATTCAGCTCTACGGGATAGTTAATAGCCCGGGGGCCAAGGTCGAGCTTTGTCGATTTTCCTGACTTATTGGTTCAAATGAGGAACCAGAGGTGCTTAGGCATAGGTGTATTCCATATAGCCACGTTTTGTTTACCTATCAAAGTATTCACTGGTCAAACTTCAGCTCGAAGCCTCTTTCAGAACCCGACCGTCGCCTTCCACCCAAACGCTCGCTTCATCCTGAAAGCACATCTCTGCTCCGTGCTGGTGGCCTGCTCCGGGCTTATCCTCGGCGACGGATTCGACTTCTTGCGAATGTCAATCATCAAACTCTTCCGCGTTCGCGCTGGGGAGACTGAGGTCAGTCCCTCTCCGTGCAATCCAGCCGAGAAAACTGAGGCTTACAGTGTCCCGTACCACTGATAGACTCCTACATTGGATGCGCGTTTCGTCTTCTTCTCCTGTTCGGGAACATGTGCTCCGTGTTCACGATCTCTGCGTTGGCCGTAGAGCGTCTCGTGGCTACGGTCAAAGTCGGCTCCTACGACGGAAAAAGGAGCGGACTAGGATACGTCATCGCAAGCATTACGGTATTCCAACTTTGATTTTCTAAATGTGGTTAAACTGTGAATTCAATTAGGCGTTGGTCGCCGTTTCACTCATAGTTCTGCAAGCCACGTCCATAGAAATCGACCGTTACGTGGCCGTGGCCGCGTTTCGAGGAACACGAGGAACTTCGGTCTACTCAGCGGTAAGTGTTGTCCTCAGATATAAATGGCCATGACGTGCTGAGTGGGAAGTTTATACGCGCTTCCTCGAGGGAGACCAGAGGAAACGTTTAAGTGAGTAAGCGTGAGTTTGCATGTAGGACTTAATCGGTTTAATTGAGAATGTTCCGCGTCAAAGGAACCGGAAAGGGGATATGACTGTGATAGTCCAGTGGGAGCCAAAACGTTTTGGCTCCATGTCAATTATCAAACTCTTCCGCGTTTTGGCTCAATTCAGAATCAGAATTGAGGGATCTAAGGTCATAACCAAACCTAACCCTAACCTAGGTGGCCTGGCTCTGAGCCAGGCCTAATGACTCTAACCGTAATGGCCAACCTCATTCCAGCTCGTGAACATGCAAATCGGCCTTGACTGCCTGAACAGCGTGGTCTTCTTGGTGTTGCTCATCGTCAACTTCCGTCTCAAGAAGCGGGTCATGCGGATCTCCGTCTCACTCCCCTTCAAGTACCAGGTGCTCGAGAACATCAGAGCCATCTCCGTCATCCTCCCGCTCTCCATCGTCCACACCATCATCTACTCCACCACGTTCGTCCTGCTTGGCCAGTTCGCCGTCCCACAGCAAAACGTAGCCAACCGCGTCCGCATGTCCATCCTCCTTGACCTTATGCCCCTCTACGACATCCTGCTACCTGTAGTGCTCCTCTGGAGACACTTCGTCCACAAGTAGGACACAAGGTTCTTGAGCAGTGTAGACGCAGATGTTTCAGGCGGGCAGTGACCAAGATGAACACAGTCAACTTCATCGGAAAGCTGACCTCTCCCATCCGCCAGAAGAAGGTGAAAGCCGAGCAGCAGACTCACTTCGCCATGCTTGACAAGATGTTCAGTCGCAACGGCTGAGCCCTCGTTGAACTCTATAACTTTAGCCGTGTGTTGTGTTAAATTTATTGGTTTTTTGCACCCTGGGAACAGCTTGCAGAAAAGTAAGAACGGTCTTTCCGAGGAGTGCGACAAGGGGAATCCTCGAGAGAAATTTGATCAGGAAACTCGCTCACTACGCGAACTAAATAACTGTTCTCCCTTCATGTGACTCTAAACACGCTTTTCTTCCGCACATGAAAGGTTTCATTAGTTCCAGCGGTCCAGAACTGTTTTTCCCTTGTTTTGCGTTGTGTACAGCAAGCATATCCAGTTTGGACGACGCGCTTTTCTTAGAAAAGAAGGAGTGACGTCGTGCGCGAAGAAAGTCACATTGTGTGCGATAAAACCGAGGAAACCGTGTCCGCTGTGGTGCTATAAAGGGAAGGGAGGCAGGCCAGAAGACATCCTTGGCGCCAGTCATGTCTTTGGGTGTTCGCACTGCGGCCTTCTTGGCCACCGCCGGCAGCGGCGTCGCCATCCTCGTCAGCCTCGCCGTCATCGGAGACCTCTTCATGGAGGTGAACGACATGTACAGAGAGACTCTCTCCGAGATGGACGAGTTCAAGGTATACGGTAGCGACCCTTCTCCTGCTGAACCCTACTTTTAGGTGCTCTCCAATGATGCCTGGAAAGCGATGATGACGCGCGACAAGAACGGCTTCTCTTTCGGTTCCATCTTCCGTCAGAAGAGGCAGTACGACGCCGGGGTGAGCGGAGGCACTCAGAGCCAAGGAGGTGGATGTGCGTGCGCCGCGCAGGCCAGTGGATGTCCCGCTGGACCGCCTGGACCTCCTGGACAGCCCGGCGAGCCCGGTCTCCCGGGAGAGGCAGGAAAGGACGGTGGAGCCGGACAGGCGACCCAAGGAGAACAAGCGCATGGCGGCGGAGGATGCATCAAGTGCCCGGCTGGACCACCCGGACCTGCTGGACCCGACGGTCCTGCCGGCCCTCCTGGACCTGCTGGAAACGACGGCCAACCTGGAAACCCTGGAAATCCTGGAGCCCCTGGAACCGAAGGACCTCCTGGAGACGCGGGACCTCCTGGAAACCCCGGAAACGACGGAGCGCCTGGAAACCCTGGAGCTCCCGGCACTCGCACCACGAGCACTCCTGGCCCAGCTGGACCGCCCGGTCCTCCTGGACCTCCTGGAAACAACGGAGCGCCCGGTCCTGCTCCAGGACCTGGACCAGCTGGACCGGCCGGACCTCCTGGAGCGCCCGGAAACCCAGGAACGCCTGGACAAGACGGAGGACCCGGAGGGCCCGGAGGACCTGGCCAGCCAGGACACGACGCCCAGTACTGTCCCTGCCCGTCGAGAAGCGGTGCTCTTGGTGGTGGAGGAGGTGGAGCCGGAGGCGGTGGCGGTGGATCGGGTGGTGGAGGAGGAGGTGGCGGCCATGGTGGTGGAGCTGGAGGTGGCGGCGGTGGAGCCGGAGGAGGCGGTGGCGGTCATGGTGGTGGATCTGGAGGAGCTGGAGGTGGCGGTGGAAAAGGCAGCTACAAGCAACGCAAGGCCAAGGTCTAAATCGATCGTGCATATCTGCTTTCGTAGAAATAAAGAAAGCAACACATCAATCATACATATGTAGTGCGTCGCCCCCTCCTCGGGGCCTCGGAAAAACCGTGGTGGGTTGTGTGGGACGTGTCACCGTCGTAGATTCAGGTCATGTTCGCCAGGGACTTCCCATCGAGCACTTACTTGCTCTAGAAAGTGCACAATCAGTGATTTGCAACAAATTCAACACAACGTCGTTCTTCCTTTGCACGCCATATCTTATAAGACTTTATTAATTCTTCTTTAAAATAACCTACAAAACTTTCAGATAATCAAAAATGTAGAGAAATTAGGACAAACCACCCGCTCAACCTAAGGCAAGTGAAGTATACATCTGGAGACGGTTCTCGCCTCGCTTCTTAGAAGTCCTCCTCGTGGGCCTCCTTGTCCCAATCCTGGTAGATTTCATCAATGTGGCTGCTCAACTCGGGGTTGTAGAGATCGCCGCGATCCATGCTTCCGATGGTGATGGGTTCTTCATCGTCGTTGCCGGAGTTCACCATCATAACACCGGCGCGATCCTCGTCGTCGTCGCTAGAGTGGTTGGTCATGGGGGTTTCTTCGCCGGTGATGCTGAAAAACACCCAGTACAACAAGATCTTCAGAGCAGTGGTGTCCTACACTGGCTCGATGGTCACTGGAGCAGCGGCCATTGCCTTCCGGAGGGCGCGGACACAGTCTTTGTGCTTGTAATGGCGAGCGTTGTCCAAGGCCGTGTTTCCCCAGCGATCGCGGCATGCTGGATCCACGCAGCAGTTAGTCAGCAGGAACTTCAAGATGAGCTGCTGGTTCTCGCAGGCGGCCAGATGCAGAGCCGTGCGACCGTCGTAGTCGCAGAGATTCATATTCATTCCAGTAAGGAATAGCCTGAAGGGTTAGGTAAGGGCGATGTTCCTGATGGGATGTGGACTTGCCGGCGAACTGTGTTGAAGTCGCCGTTCTTGACAGCGTACAGAAGGCTCACGACCATGTCGGTGTCCCGGTTCCCCACGCGCCTCCTTGGGTCAATCTTGTTGCTTTCCGCGTGGAGCAAACTGTCGTAGTTGTGGAAATTGAACGTTTCTATCAGTTTCTCACAGAACCGCACTCCGCGGCACGAGTTTCCAACGTTCTCCAAGCGCGGAGACCACAAGCAGATCCCCATAAGGTTGGGCACGACGACGATCATGGCGCCCGAGACGCCTGACTTCGCAGGGAGCCCGATCTTGAAGGCGAACTCGCCGCTGTAGTCGTACATCCCGCAGGAGTACATGAGGGAGAGGAGGTCGCGGCAGGGACGCGGCGCAATCACCTTCTTGTCCGTGAGGGGACAGACGCCACCATTGGCCAGACTCGCCGCCATCACCGCGGCGCTCTCGCAGTGCGTCTCGATGGAGCACAGCTGGAAGTAGAAGTCCAGTTCTTCGCGGAGGGACTGCGTCTCCGGTGGGAAGCACTTCTTCTCCTTCATGTAGTGCGCCAGTGCGTAGTTTCGATCGGCCGTCTCGCGTTCAGAAAGAAACCTAAACAGGGGAGATTGTGAAGGTCTGTGGAGTCATACTACGAAGGCATATTAGTGGCCCTCTAGTACTCATTAGATCTTGTCTTTGCAATGCGTTAAACAAGTGACATAAAGAACAACTTACGTGGCATTGTTGAACCCAATGTATCCGCCACCAGCGATCGCTTTGTACTGCTTCATGACATAGTCAAAACGATCGGCCATAGAATCCTGGTTCTTCAAAAGAGAAGTTACGATGATAGCTCCAGCGTTGACCAATGGGTTATGGGGTTTCCCTAAATAGGAAAATTTTAATGGCTGCTGAATGCTGAAAAATGTTTTTGTTTGCATTTAGCGTTGTTCCATTAAGCCTTAGGCCGTTACTGCACCCAAGCTTGAGGGTCTAGTAAAATAATTATAAGCTTAACCTACCATTCGAGTTCAAGCAGATCTCGTTGAAGATGCGTCCGGAAGGCTCGTGTCCCACGTAGTCATGGACGAAGTCAGTTCCCAGGTCCGAAGCGACGATCGCGTAGTTAAAAGCCTTCGAGATGGACTGCACGCAGAAGGCGTCAGTCGCGTGACCCAGCGAGAACCGCTGTCCGTCGATGGTGCAGATAGCCATGCCCCACTTGTTGACATCCTGCCTCGCCAGCTGTGGAATATAGTCGGCGACATTCCCTCTATCGTAATTCTTGCACTGTAAAGCGTTGAAATGGGGCCTAGTGCCGAGTGTTACCTCCTCAAAGATATCCGTCACTTTTGCGGTAAACTCGCCCCAGTTCGGAATGATTAACTGATTTCGAAGCGTCGTCGAAATCAGCGTGACCGATGGAGTCACACATCTAAATTTCCAGTCTTACTACCGTATCCCCGGAGGCGTTGCTTACTCTCGGAACTGTTCCCGGTTCAGGTGGAGCCGTCGGTCACAAAGCTCGTCGTCGAGAATCTTCTCGAAGTCACGGATGCGATCCATCACCTCCTTCATGCGAGGGTCGTCGGTGTGGATGCCGAAGCTCCGAAGAACCTAGAGAGACTTGGTGTCTTGGCAACAGGTATGCACGGAAAAGGAGCATACAGAAAGGAGTTTAGCGACGGAAGCCTCGTCCTTGCCAGGCACTTTGAAGAGATCGTAGATGAGGTCGGCCGAAGAGGGGTGGTGGACGTCGATCGCTTGGTCCAGGCCTTCGGCCGTCTTGGACATTATCTGCGCCACTGAATCGCCATTCTGCAGAATCTCGCCAAGGACGCCGACTGAAATGTTGTGGTGCAAGCTTTACAAAGTCTCTGATTTTTGTAGCGTTTTTTCTTTCATCGAAGCAGTGGCTCTTAGTTTTATCCAAAGAGTAATGGTGCCTTTAGATCACAATCTAGAGTTTTCGTGCTCTGGCAGTGTAAACCTCATTTACATTCATATTTTCCAGACGGACGCTTTTTTATTATTCACGTCTACACCAGCCGTGTGACTCATCCTCCAGCCGAGAAGGGTCACTGTGGCCCCGACGGTCTTTATCTCGCGGGTCAATCGAAGAGTCACTGCGATCCAAATGAATCACGGCAAAATTTCCATCCATGTGTCAATTTATCCCCTTCCAATTGGAAACGTCAGTATATCAAGTTCTTTTCTTTCATCGAAGCGAACCAGCTAGCTTCAACTACAAATCCTCTGCAATTCAGGTAATGACTGGACTTATGGATTGTTTTCTCCGTCCTTTTTTTGAACTGGCAAAAGGGTCCCTAAAATTCACTTATACGCAATAAAACGCAATTCCTCCCATTATACGGCTTTCCCTTACTGCTGCGCATATTTCATCCCTAAATGTGTGTCCTCCCGCCGCATCCACTCAAAACATAGAATTGGGATATCGATCAGCTGTTGAGTTCGCGCGTTCTTTGCCGTCTCCTTGAAATCTGGCGCCCACGATTTGCAAAACCAGCAAGAGGATACCAATTTGGATCCTAATGAGCAGCCATAGTCTTCTACGGGAAAAGGAAGAGGTGGAACACGCACGGCGAAAGGCCTCAAAGGAGCGGATGTGGCGACGGCACATTAGCATAAGCGCGCGATGATATCTTTGTTCTATTGGGCGAAAAGAAGCGACACTCACGGGTGTGTTGGGAGTAGGGCTCCTGAGGCTCGACGACGTCGCGGCCGTTGCAGTTCATGGATGGAAGGTTGAATCGCGCCCCAGCACTTCCTGGCATGGCCGACCTGAAGCAGACGCGAGTGTTTAGAGTTCCCTAGGGAAGCCGCGCGGCGACGAGCTCGTTGTGGGCAGCCGCCGCTCGGCGCGGTGCAAACGCGGCCAAATGGCGAGCGAGGACTGTTACGCTACCATCGCAGACGGTTTGTCCGCCGGATTTCGTAATGTTCCCTCGGTCGGCGGAGCAGAGGATGCACTTTGGTGGGAACGACTTGCAGAAGGGCGACGGTGCCAGCGGACGTGAGCATGGTCAGACGAAATGGTTTTGGCGGCTAGCGCGGGGCCGGCTAGGGACGCATACTTTGGTCTTTACATTCAAGGGGAGCACGTATCAAGAGAGAATGGTAAATATAAACATTTCTAAACGCTAAGGGGGATCATTACCGTTTCCCTTGCTTCATTAATGTTGTAATCATTTTGCCTTGTTGTCTCAAATTGCTATTACAGGACAAGCAGATGAAAAAAAAATGATGCGGGAGGGAAAAGATCATATTGGAGGTGCAACAAAATTACTTGTGCGCAAGACTTAACAAGAACAAGAAGCTAAAAACCTTCTGAAAAGGCAAGGAAAGGCTTCGTCAAACAAAAAAATAAAACCTTAGCAACACGAAAAACAATGAAAAAATGCTGAGGATGGGTCGGAATCAAGGGATATTCACGCTTCGACTGCGCTCCACAACCAGTGAATTCGCATCAATTAGATAAGCATATATGCAATCCATAGAAAATTCTCGATGTCATAACTCGTGGAATACCCCGCATGGGCTCATGTTTCTTGTTTTCACATGGCCTACACGTGTGAAGTTTTGAGACTTTCTCGGAATTTCTCACTTTATGAGCAGTAGAAAGGGAAAGAAATTTACTATCTGGCCAGCGCTTCACTCAAGTTGTTTTTGTGACGTCAGCTGTGACGCTGCGACATCATGGAACCCAAAAACATTTTGCTAATCGGAAACTCATTGTATGAGGCAGACTACAGCGCAACGCGCTTCTTGGAATTGGCGGAGCATACGCATCGACATGCCTTTGCTCGTGCTTCGTCGAAGCAGCAGCTTTTCTAACACGAGTGAGGCGGATTTAATCAAATTAAGTAGAGAAGCACGACCAGATCTAATGGCAGCACGTGCTGGCTAAGCAGTAGATTATCGAGGTGGCTCCATACTATACCATAATCAAACACGTGCCAAGATGAAGCATTCATGTTTCTGCAGAACAAAAAACTCCTGCGTCTGAGGGGAATCGAACCCCTGTCGATTGCTTGGAAGGCAACCATGCTGACCATTACACCACAGACGCGTGCTAAAACCACGATCGGAATCATATGTGTTGCTGTTGTATCAATCAAGATAACAGACTGACAGTAAAAAGGGAAGATTTTCGAGTGCCCTCGACGACTGAGTTACAGAATATTGGGAATCAAAGGCGACATCGCCGGAGAACAGTTGGGAATGCTCCCTTGTAAAGCTTGAAGGCGGCCATACCTGTGCGTTTTCGTTCAGGACGGTCGACTCCTTCTCAGGATGCCTAGAAAACCAGTAAAAAGAGGAAACGGTTGGTGCCAGCTGATCGTCTTTGGCGTGTCAGCTGGAACCATAAAGAGGCGTTGGGGGAGGAAGATATCGGTGTAAACATAAGCGTAAGGTGAAAGGTGTCATTGCGCACTGTGACCGGATTGCTACAATCTTCGGCTTGGACGGCTTCAATTGTGCCACCTTCAGAAATTAGTTAGGACAGAGGACCTCCATTTAAAAGCAAACTAATACCGTGCTCCTGAGGGGACACCGTGTTACTACGGTAACAACATTCCTGCGAGGAGAAGCGTCCTCTTTTACAGTAGGTGCAGTGAGAAGCCATCCTTGTGTCTATATGTGTCTGTCTCCTTGCGTGGTTGTAATTACGATTGTTAAATGTATATTTCAGCGTACAAAACTCAAAACGTGAAAATGTCGCCCCAGAACGCCGACGACGATCAGGCTCACGGCAAACAGGACCGTAAACGCCACATGCAGGGCGAAAGAGAAGAAGAAGTGCAGCAGAAGCAAGCGAAACAAGATTCCCCGTCTCCATCGGCAGCGCACCTAGTGGAAACCAAAGACGACGCACTCAATTACATGGCTAAATTCAAATTTCCGTACGTAAATGATATCGACAAGTATGAGAGGATGCAGATGTTTGAGTTGGGAACCTTTGGGTGAGTCTATGATACTTAGTAGGTTTCACGTGTGGATATTCAGAGAAATGTACAAGGGGAGATGTCGAACAACGTCTCGACTCGTTGCAATGAAGAAGATTCTTATGGAGAACGAGAAGGAGGGGGTAAGGTTACTTCTTCTTGTACATTTCACTGATTCTGTGCTAACACTTCAGTTTCCCATCAAAGCACTGCGAAAAATCAAGATACTGCAGCAGTTGAAGCACGATAACATCACGGAACTCATCGAAGTATGCTCAAAGAAAAGTAGGTTTCAGCCACATCCAAGATAAGGTTGCATAGCCGTTATTCTAGATGGACCACGAGCAAAGGATCGTTCTACGTTTTACCTAATCTTCACGTTCTGTGACCACGACCTGACTGGTCTTCTTTACTACAAAGCTCAAATCAGTCTTGCCCAGAAGAAAACATTACTCAAGCACCTCTTCACTGGCCTTTCGGTACTTCATGGAATGGAAATCATCCACCGCGATGTGAAGCCAGCAAACGTGCTCATCGGCTCCGATGGATACCTGAAGTTAGCCGACTTTGGACTGGCACGACGCATGACCAAACAGACGCCTGAATTGTCCGATGCTTGCTGCACGAATCGCGTCGTCTCCCTGTGGTATCGCTCCCCAGAGCTGCTTCTTGGAGAGCAAGATTATGGGTCGGCAACCGACATGTGGAGCGCTGGATGCATTATGGCTGAGTTTTGGACGAAGGATCCAATCATGCAGGTAAGTCGGACCATTCGGAAAGTCACTGGTCGCCACTTTTTATCGCAGCCGTACTACTTGATGATATTTATCTGATTTCACTCAATTTTAGGGGTATACGGAGCTGAGGCAACTTAATAGCATTGCTAAATGTTGCGGAAGCATCACCCCCGCTGTCTGGCCTGGCTGTCATAGGCTTCCTCTGTGGAGAAAAATGAACCAGTTGGAAAATCAACCCCGCAGATTGCAGAACAAACTGGAAAAGTTCGTCATTGGCGCGCAAGACCGAGAAGGCCTCGGTCTGATCGAAAATCTGCTGGTTCTCGATCCAAAGAATCGACTTGATGCAAAGGGTGCGCTTGAGCACACATTCTTCCAGAAGAATCCGCGTCCACATGAACATGTCAAGGATCTTATTGCCCCATTCTCCATGCACCTGTTTGGGTCAAGAGTTGTGAAGAAGAACACATCCGATTAAAAACATGTATTATGGATGGCACTCGTTATGTACAACAATTGGCGAAAATGTAGTAAAGTTTTGTCCGAACCAATCTTATTGTTGTTTCCCGTTCAACTGTCCAGAACCAGGCGAAGGAAGACGGCTTCCAGCCTTGTAGATGTTTCCGAACATTTCATAAACCCAGACTGACCCTACAGCAACATTCCTGCACGGCAATACTCTCTCCGCTGCAGATCACATGTCTACTTTCTTGGACAGTTTTCCGTCTGCTTTCCGCTGATGGTAACTTGACAATCGAGCTTCACTTCGAATCTGATTATGAGTCAGACCGACACTTTACTTGACAAAAAGAGACCCCATAGTTTGCAGAGGTCCGAGCATGTCCTCTTAGATTCCGAAATCGTCCCCTTCCTTCCTCCACGATGAAGTACAAATAAAGCTCAACACTGTAACTGTAGCGTCTACTGTAACTACCATCATGGTGCCTAAAGTTACGACTAGATACAAGTACACCCTGTAACCGCATTGTCCTAACTATTCCTACGACTGGATGAACATTTCTAAAGGCACACCTTGAAGACAACAATGGCTGCAAGGCTTCTGGGCTCAACCAAATGTTTTATCACATTTCGATACAACAAATAAGGTTCTTGCGTTCTCCTCGAAATTCCGCCCGTCTCTCACTTTCTTACGACGGTGACGGTGCTGCGCACCTTCCTGACTGGAGATCCCTCATCTTCAGAAGACAGCGGCTCTTCCTTCACTTCCACTTCTTTCGGCTCGTCCTTCACCGAAACAGGAGAGTTCTCCACGGAGCTAGAGTGGCGGCGGCGGCGGTCTCTACGATCGGGCGATTTTGCGTCACGGCGACGACGTTCTTGACGGTCAGGGCTCCTGGAGTCTCTACGGCGGCGCTCACGGCGGTCACGGTGGTCATCACGTCTCCGACGGTCTTTGCGGTCCGGAGAGCGGTTGTCTCTTCTTCTGTTCTCCTTGTGCTGTACCTCTGGTGATTTCGATTTTCGGTGTCGGCGACGACGTTCTTTCAGCTCCGGAGATTTGGACTCACGACGCTGGCGTTCTTTGTGATCCGGGGATTCCGAATCTCGGCGGCGACGCTCCGGCGATTTCGCTTCTGTGCGCCGGCGTTCCTTCTGCTCCGGAGAAGATTCACGGCGACGGCGTTCCTTCTTGTCAGGAGACGAGTCACGGCGACGGCGTTCCTTCCGTTCCGGAGATTTCGATTCGTCACGGCGCCGCTTTTTACGTTCGGGAGACTTTGAATTCTTTTCAGCTCGCCGCTTCTGTTCCGGAGACTTCACTTTGCGACTCGGCTTCTTTCTTCGTGCGCGTTCATCCTCTGAAGACGATGATGAAGAAGAAGAGGAATCTGAATCCGATTCTGATGAAGAATCGGAGCTGGAGCTCGAGTCTGTATCAGATTCCTCCTTAATCTCCTTCTTCACATCTGTCTCCATTTCGTCTTCTCCTTCCTTCTTCTTTTTGTCCTTGTCCCTACTGATTTAATTTTAAGAAAGGAGCAAAGTCTATTAACTTACTTTTCAGCAAAGCTGGTTCCATCCACGAAATCGGCACTGATCTTGAGCGCATTTCTCAAGCGACTTCGTTTCACTTCTTGGGCCTGCTGACGGACGTGGGTGTTCTTTAAGTCGAGCTCCTTGTCCAGGTTCAGCTCACCACTTTCGATCTGGCTTAGCAACAACTTTCTGTACTCGTTGACCTTAATTTCGATTTCGTCCGGGGTAAAGCCTTTGTCTTCCATGAGGTCTTCGAACTCGACGCACTTGAGCTCGATCTGGCGACGGCGCGTATACTCCAGAAGTTCCAAGTTGGGCTTGCGGTTCAACTCTGCCTCGGCCTTCTTGATGTCCTCCTCAGCATTGTACTCAACGCGATTCTAAATTATTTAAGTTACAAGCCAGTAAAAAGAACGAATGCTCACCTTCGAAAACTGGAGGCTGCTCAAGTTGGACTGCACGTAGCCGTTCGTGCCCGAGCCTCGGGCCGTTCCAAGTCCGATCCCGTTGTACATGCTGATTTAATTCGCCCTGTAGCAAGGGAAGAAGATTAGCCAATCATGGTACAAAGGCGCGAGTAATTCGAGTATCTCGAAGATAGTGACACGGTAGTAACACGACGATAAGAGCTAGAACGTGTAGTAGATGATGCCCTGTCTAGGAAACGCATATGGTAAACTAGATACTTCAGAAGTGGCGCAAACAAGACGGGCGCTAGAAGAATTGGCGCCATAACCAAAATCGCGGATACGATAAAACACAACCCAGAGCACCATATGCCAGAAGCAGTTTGGCTGTTTCCAATCAGCCTTGTGGATAACATCAAAAGGACAAAAGCGACGCCGTGACATACCAACTGGACAGCGACGCTTCAAGGAGCAAGCCTTGTCAGAAACGCGCGTCTGCGACAACAACTTTCGAATATTCGCGCAATTCACCGCCAGGCTTATCCTGCTGGGACCCGTCCTGCAATGCTTCATGAGAACTGTCTGCTTGGGCGACTACCGTTAGTCAGGCGCGATAGCGCCACGGATAGCTTATCCCAACTTGAGTGACTGGAGCCATGTGAACTGTGTGGTCCTGATGGGAGAGACCCAGCAGCAAAATTTTTTCGTGCTGCCATTTCTAGTCTGTTTGCCTTGTCTATAATCAGAGCTGGACGACGTGAAGGTCGGTCGGGCTTTCACGGTCCAGTTTCTTTGTTCTATGCTGGGTTCTCTGCAAATGTACACGAAGTGAGTTTGTGCTACTTTCCGCTTGGTTTTTTTATTAGCTTCTCTTACGATCCCCGTTTAGCTCCCATCGATTGATGCAAAATTAACTCCTTCCGGAGAGCGGACGTTGGTGGTCCTTGTCCTAAGATATTTGCCTTCCCCTTTGCCTTTCCTCTGCTGGATTTTGATTTTTGTGGTGCTCCGGCCCTATTTTCTTTAGCTGATCCCCGATCCTGGGCAATATGACCGTGCGAAGAAGCAAGTGTGTGCATCGTCAGCAAAACGCGAACTAGCAGAATTTCTGAGCTTTTCGGCGTTAAGATCGAGATTTCAATCTGCGTGATCAACAGATCGCATTATGGCTGCTTCTATTCTACTCAAAGACGATCGAACGAAAGGACGAAACAGCGATCGTACGTACACGTGGCACAGCCACAACCACGGAGACCGCGGTGCGGGACGGCGAGTGGCGGCCGCCGGCGCTCTGCGCGCGACGCGTCTCGTCGACGTGGTGATGCGTTGTTCGTGTTGTTCTCTGTGCTGGAGCGTCATCATCCAAAGATATGACAAAAGGACGGATTTGGCAGATTTCTGAATGCCGATAATACTTTTTGTTTTCCTGATCTCCGTGCGTGTCATCGTTCGCGTTGCATATTTCCTCTCGATACACTCTATGAGACTATACTAAATTTTGTTCTTCTGGATTCAGGCTTCACAGACATGCCATTGAGACTTGATGTTAAAAGGAAGCTTCTGGCACGGTCTGACCGTGTGAAGAGCGTCGATTTGCATCCGACGGAGCCATGGATGCTGGTATCCCTGTATAATGGCAACGTCCACATCTGGAACTATGATACCCAGACGCTATTGAAATCATTCGAAGTAAGTGTATACAGAACAAAAAATAAAGTAGGTATATATTATCTTCACGATTACTTTGTAGGTAAAAGATTTTTGTGTTATCATTGCTGACCCAAGCTTAAAATATCACTTTCAGGTCTGCGAACTGCCAGTGCGTGCTGCGAAATTCGTCGCCAGGAAAAACTGGATCGTTACCGGATCCGATGACATGCACCTGAGAGTGTACAACTACAACACTCTAGAACGCGTCCACCAGTTTGAGGCCCATTCAGACTACCTGAGGTCGATTGCCGTTCACCCGACGCAGCCTTTTGTGTTGACCAGCAGCGACGACATGCTCATCAAGCTCTGGGATTGGGAGAACAAGTGGCAGCTCAAGCAGACGTTCGAAGGGCACACTCACTATGTTATGCAAACGGTGATCAACCCCAAGGACAACAACACGTTCGCCACCGCCTCACTGGATAAGACCGTCAAGGTGTGGCAGTTTGGAAGTTCGCAGCCGAACTTCACACTAGAAGGCCATGAGAAAGGCGTCAACTGCGTCGACTATTACCATGGCGGAGACAAGCCGTACATCATCTCTGGTGCCGATGACCGTATGGTGAAGATCTGGGATTACCAGAACAAGACGTGCGTCGCAACCCTCGAAGGACATTCCCACAACGTGGCCGCTGTGTGCTTCCATCCTGAATTGCCGATCATCATCACCGGTTCGGAAGATTCTACTGTACGTCTCTGGCACGCGAACACCTACCGTCTTGAAACAACGCTGAACTACGGATTGGAGAGGATTTGGTGCATCCACGCTCTTGCTGGCTCAAACACCGTAGCCCTTGGATACGATGAGGGATCTGTGACGATCAAACTGGGACGAGAGGAGCCGGCTGTTTCGATGGACAGCTCTGGAAAGATCTTGTGGGCAAGACATTCCGAGATGCAGCAGGCGAATCTGAAGACTCTGGACGCTGCCTCCTTGGAAGCAGTTAATGGTAGGGTTGTTTTCAGGGTTCTGTTTGGCTTATTCGATCTTATTTCAGACGGAGAGCGCTTATCTCTTGGCGTTAAGGATATGGGTGCCTGTGAAATTTACCCACAGACCCTCCAGCACTCCTCGAATGGACGCTTCGTCGTAGCCTGTGGTGATGGCGAATACATCATCTACACGTCGATGGCTCTTCGCAACAAGGCTTTTGGCTCCGGTCTTGAATTTGTGTGGGGTGCTGATCCGAGCGTCTACGCTGTACGCGAATCATCAACGACGGTTAAGCTGTTCAAGAACTTCAAAGAAACCAACACCCTCCGCCCCGACCTGGTTATGGAAGGAATCGATGGTGGTCACTTGCTGGCTGCTCGTTCGGCTTCGAGTCTGTGCTTCTACGATTGGGAAACCACCCAACTTATTCGTCGAATTGACATTGCCGCTAAGAAGATCTACTGGTCGGAAAGTGGAGAGCTGGTCGTCATCGCCACTGAGGATCAATTCTTTGTATTGAAATTTGACGCCTCGCAAGTTGTGAACACCGATCCCGCTGACATCCACGAAGACGGCATCGAAGCCGCTTTTGAAGTCATCGGTAAGGATTATAGAAGCGTGGACTCATTCCAATTCCTTGCTTTCAGGGGAGCAAAAAGAATTCGTGAAGACGGCGTTTTGGATTGGTGATTGCTTCATATTCACCAACGCTCAGAACAGGCTGAACTACTACGTTGGCGGAGAGATCGTCACTATTGCTCACCTTGACCGTCCTCTGTACCTGCTTGGATACATTCCCAAGGACTCCAGAATCTACGCCTGCGATAAGGACCTCAATGTTGTCTCCTACAAGCTGCTACTCTCTGTGCTGGAGTACCAGACTGCTGTGATGCGCCGCGACTTCGATCATGCTGACCAGCTCTTAAGGTCAATCCCAAGAGACCAAAGAACTCGTGTCGCCCACTTCTTGGAGAAGCAGGGATTCAAGCGTCAGGCGCTCGCAGTGAGCCAGGATCCCGAGCACAAATTTGACCTGGCCCTTGCGCTTGGCGAGTTGCAAATTGCCAGCGATCTTGCCACAGAAGCTGACAGCGAGGATAAATGGAAACAGCTGGCGCAAGCGGCCACGGCAAAGAGCGAGCTGAAGCTTGCTGGAGATTGTCTTGCCCGTGCCAGGGACTACGGTGGCCTGCTACTATTGGCCTCCTGTGCCGGATCCTCGGACTTGGTACCGTTGAACTTGACAGTACTCATCTAATGTTTTCGTTTTAGATGGAGCAGCTTGCTGTCGGTTCTGGAACAACGGGTAACCAGAACGTAAGCTTCCTCTCCTACTTGATGCTCGGAAAGGTGGACAAATGTCTGGACATCCTGATCGAAACCGATCGTCTGCCTGAAGCCGCCTTCTTCGCGCGCACTTACTGTCCTAGTCAGGTGACTCGCATCGTCGCTTTGTGGAAGGAGCGTTCTTCTCAAAACGGTCGCAAGGTGAGCGATAATCTCTGGGCTTATTCAATTGTCGATCTTCTCCTAGAATGTGACGGAAAGTTTGGCTGACCCCACAAACTACGAAAATCTCTTCCCCGGATATGCTGAGTCGCTCAAAGGAGAGAAATTCATTAAGGACCTCTCATCGCTCTCCATTCCTGCTACAGCAAAAGTCCCTTCGACTGTAAATCGCAACGTCATCGAAGAGATGAAGGAAGCGGAAAAGGTGGGTGACGCCTTTCGGGGACTAATTTATGTTCATTGTGATGAAATGTTTTAGGTTTCTCAACGATACCCGGCCAAAGCGACCCCGCCTCCCGCTGCTGTATCAGAAGAGGTCGTCGCACTTGCGCCTTCTGTAGCTGCCGTGACTGCCGCACCGGTGGTGCCTGAGAGAGATCCGCTTCCAGAGAAGTCGGAACCCGAGCCACACCCTCCATCTCCTCCTGCCTTTAAAGATGAGACGCCGGAAGTTGTAGGTTTACTGTTACTTATCATAAACCAAAGTTCTGTTATTTAGGACGCTGAGCCCGACGTGGAACCAGAGCCCGTCGCGCAGGTAGAGCGGCAACCTGATCTAGTATCGGAGCCAGCGCACCCTGACGTTGTGCCTCTGGGAGGCCGTCCCGACATCGTCAGCCAAAATCAGCCGGAAGTGCCTCAGCCTGACGACGATTTTGGCGATGAGGAGATCAACTGGAGTGACGACGAGTTCGGCGATGCAAACGATGACTTGGATCTGGATGGCTTAGAAGACGAAGATTGACTATTGGTTAAGAAGTGATGTGATATTATTTATTATTATTGTTGTAATTAAAGTTTTAAAATGAAGGTCAGCTGAGCGGTGCTGCCGGTCGTGGATTAAAATGCGTGTTGGGTCGAAGCGTCGTTAATCACACCTTAATAGATCTAACGAGGGATAGAATAACGGCTTATAGGTGATGGGGTTCTATCAGGGATATTTCTCTAACTGGGGCTTCTTGGTGAACTTTAGGGCCAAGTGGCGCTGACTAGGCAAACAGCTTTCACCGTTTTCGTCGCACTCCGTTCCATTCTCACTTGAATCCGTATCGCCGCCCCGGCATTCCCGTTTCTCAAGGAGCTTTGACAAATATAACTTTATTACTTACGAAGATAACAAACAACAGTAAGATCAAGACACCCGCACGGTATACATCGCTTGAAAAAATAATTTACATTTATAGTCAAGTCTTGGGCTAAAGCTCTTGTTAGACGTTACTTAGATCACAGTTCGGCACTACTGATCGTAAGTTTCGATAGCCGCGTCAGCGTACTCGACGATGAAACGGTCCAGCCAGGTGACGCTGTTCGGGGCGACGCTTCTGCCCTCCAGGAATCCCAGATGACCCCCGTGCTTCGTAAGGATGAACGCTAGATTCGTGTTTTCAGCGCATATCTCCTTCACGGGCTGCCAGAGCTTCTCGGGGACGATTGGGTCGTCAAGGGCGTTCATGAAGACCATCGGGATCTTGAGGCTAGGAATGAGTGGGAGCGAGCTGCACCACCGGTAGAACTCTTCGAGGGAGGGAAAGCCGTGGATGCGACGGTTGTAGTGCTCGTCGAGGGAGACGACGGAGGTGGAGGCCCAGAGCCGCTGCTCGTCGACCAGGCCAGAACGGACGTGTGGCGCGACGGCCTTCTCGTAGTTTCGTCGCAGAAGGCGCTTCATGTTCTCCGTGATGATGTAGTTGTATGCGCGGCGACCGTGCTCCCAGTCGTGATACATCGGAGTAGAACTGTACGGAGAGATCATTAGGGCGCACGAGGGAAGAGCTGCTTACGCGAGAGCACAGTATCCCAGGCATACGGAGAGGCCGGAGATGATCCGGTCCGCCATGTCACTGTCCTTCACTTGGTGGAGATAGCGCGTCGTGATGTTGGCGCCCATCGAGAATCCGATAGAGATGAACTTGGTTTCTGGGTAGGTGGAAGCAAGTCTTTCCATCATGGCTTCGAGTTCCAAAGTGCCTCCTAAAGAAGCGAGATTGAGCACAATGAAGAACCCTGCAGGGATATGTCCTTCATGCTAGGCGTGCCATTCTAACCTTCATTGTGCCAGCCAGTCTTAGGAAGATACCGTACACAAAGGTGATCATCACTGGAGGGGGTGATCACGCTACGGCATCATCGTCTTGGTTTTGAAACTGCTTTTTTGAACCGGCTGGAGAGTATATATATGAAAAAAACGATCGGGAAAAAGCGGAATAACACCCATAGGCAGGTTGTTAAGTTAAATTTGAAAACCCCACTTACCGTACGAAAAAATATGATCTGAAGTGAGTTCCACATCGGCAAGGGCACCAAGATGATTCAGCACAGCGCAACGATATCCAGCTTCCTGAGCATAATGGACAGCCGTCCTGATGTAGTTCGACTCCGAGCTGTTGGCTATTCCGGGCGTCAGCACTAGGGTGTAATCACCTGGAAAATCGGATCGTTCGCACCAGGCGAGTCCAAAGTACACCTACGGTTCGAGCTATGGGCGGTAATCGGTTCGAACACGTCGAAGGTGACCGAAGTGCTGTCTTCGAGACGCACGACGTGGCGACGATCAAAGCTACGCTTCAACGACGTGTGGCCAAGGATACCGTATACAGCCGTTTGGAAATGGCCATTCCTGCCCCAAAGCAGTGGTGGATCGTACCTAAACCGGGCAGGTGAACTTGTATGTTAAAGGCAAAACGTACACTTTCTTCAGTATGTCGCACTTGTCGAGAACTTCTCCGATTGAGGCTTTTCCGCCTTCATCGATCTTCGACTTTCCAGCAGTGATTACTTCTGCCTTCTCCGGATAGCTGAAGACGTTCAAGAAGCGCACCGCGAAGTAGGTCAGGATGGCGGATATGACCCACGTCGGCTCGGGCCAGTTGTCCGGAGTGCACAGAAGTGAAAACCAGGATCCGCTTTCTGAAACTGGTTCACTCATCCTGCAAAGACAATAGAACATGAACAAGCGGTGCTAGCACCCGGGAGAACAGCTGACCGCACGGCAATGAACGAACGACGCGGCTAAGATCAAAGTGCACAGATCGTCCAGAAGACAACACCATGAAACATACAGTACCCCAGCAGGCGAGACCAATGGAGCATTTGCAGAGAGATGAAATGGCTTCGAAGGAGACTGTCTCACGTCTGGAAGCTGAATGTTACTCCTGCCAAAGAAGAAAAGATCAGAAAGCTCCCTAACACAGGAGCGAGAGACCGAGAAAAAATGTGTCAGGCCGGGTATTTGACTCATTAAATAGTAGGAAGGACTTTAAAAGATAAGGACAGACTGCACCGCCCCCTTTTCTCGCACATTCCCGGCTCAACGAAGATATAAATCGATCAAAACGAGAATTCATTACTCTGTGTTTTGGAGATTCCAAATTCCCGGTAATGAGGCGTTAGGCAGCGGGATTGTGTTGAGTACGAAAATACGGCTGGCAGACTGGATTCTATGATGGATATATGAATGCACGTAGGGGGACGACCCTCTTGCAGTACCATCCTAGCACGTAGCATGGTACGATTAAAAAACAGGGTTGAAGTATGTCGCCACTGATAAAACGAAAACGTACCGGCAGACACCAGACTCATCAATTTCTCCTCGATTATACTCCGATGAAAGATGGGGAGTGGGCGATAGAAGCAAAAGGAGCAAAAACCCGAGCTTTGAGGGTAGTGAGAGATAGATAGAAATGACCCAGACTTTCCCAGACTTCGCCGAGAACAAAAACAAACAATAGAGGTAAACGTCACTCAGCAACACGTCACTGGACAGACCTTCATCTGGCGGCAGTGAGCTGGAAACAACCAACACAGATAAAGGGTAAGGTCCATTTATTTTCAAGAACAAGACGACGTGCCCTGCGAAAGCCCACTGATAAGGGGAGTGAACGCGCCAGTAATCGACGACCCTTGACCGCCCGAAGGTGGACTCTTGCAAGAGGCTGAAGACGATCAAGAAACCGTTAAAGCAGATTAAGAAACATTTTTTGATAAGGAAAAGGAAAAGACGGGATAAGACCAGATCGTAAACAGATCAAGGAAGAAAAGCGATGTTAACGTTTTATCATACGGTATCAACACGCATGGTCACTGATTTTCAGAACATTTTCCACAACATTATTGACCGCTAAGCAAAGTTCGCTCGGAAATGTTTCCGAACAGTTTATTTGTTATTTTAGGTTATTGACTTTAAAACGAAATTTGCATGGAAACATTTCTCACACTACTATTGGGTTGATCGGTATGGAAGCATGGAAGGGGGGGGGTCGTCTTGAGCAATTAGGCATCTTCGTGCCCGTGCATTCATAAGAAAGAACAAGACGCCATGCGTATAGCCTATTCGCATGGTCTCCCTATGTGGTATAGGGGACTAAAAAATGCACTTTAGCCAATCCCCGGGGTAGACGAAGTCCAAAAGGAAATTACGTTTTCCAACTGGAAGCACTCCAAACGTTTTGGCACAGGGCAGAAGGCGAGAGAATAAAGTGTTAGAAAGCATGGAATGTTAGAGGCACTTTCTTTTGGCTCCCAGTCGTGTAATCTACAGGCCTTCAGAGCAGATGTTGCAAAGGCTCTAATGAAAAGGATGACTGGCAACGACGTCATTGATGATAGTATCAACTCATTTATCCACACACTACATATTAACATCGATAATGGCACGGCTCCTCAAACGTGGAACGTCGATGAGGGTTTTTATAAATAAGTATAGCCTGCCACTGACTCCGCCTTGATCTCGATGGACAGCCGGACAAAATGACAAATGAGAGCAAAAATTTCGACATTCCGGGGAACCCGGAACTGAGGCAATTTTAATCTAAACTGACAGAAAACCGGCAAGAAGGCACACGGCAACGGCAAAACATTGAAAAAGCGGTTTTCGTTGATAAGAATGGACTGCCACCAAGGCCTTCGAGAAAACACGCCCGCTTGTGTACAACGCTTCGGTGTACAGTCAAAAGACGACCGAAGGAGCGAACCTGTGGGAAACGGGGATTTCGCGCGGATCGATGATCCACGGCTGACCCGTTGCGGAGAGTTTCCTCTTTTTGCGCAACTCGTGGTGGTGCTGTTCTTAACAGTTGACGGAGCACGAAACACAGAAGATGGCAAAAGAAGACAGATGGATGGCGGCGGAAGGACGGAAGGACACTTGCATAAAGTGCAGAAGGACGTCTGTCCATTAAGACATCCTGTTCTTATCAGGACGACACCTTCGACCCACGATAAATCGAAAGAACGGGTTTGGCTGCACCGACCCGGCGACCACCCGGACGGTTTCGATCAGAACGACGTCGCGCGACTGTTACAGCACGACGGCAAAGGACACTCAGAGGGCAGCGGGGGCGCCAAGGGCCGCCAGAGAAGTACGCGGCTGCGACCATTGCGTCGATCGATGCCGCAGCCGGCTGAACGCGTGAGTCATGGAAGACAAGCAGGAGAGGGAACCTTTATGATGATTGCGCAACGATGAGTGAACATGACTCACGCGCATTGGGATGGGCTGCTGGAAGAAGGTCGTCAGAACAAAAGGAGACCATTCATTTGCAAGTGGAAAGGAGAAGAAAACGAAGAGAGAATCGAGCCCTGATGAAAAGTCACTGTGCAAAAAAAGATTCGCAGTCTGCAGGATTCGAACCTACGCGGGCAGAGCCCAATTGATTTCTAGTCAATCTCCTTAACCACTCGGACAAGACTGCATGTTCTGTGGTGGCTTCCATTGCATACCTATCGCTGTATCAAACTTATCTCATTCGGTACGTCAGTATTATTGAGTTCCTGAGTGCTTGACACCCTCATTAGCGTTCGCTTAAGACTATTGCATCCTGGGAGAAAGTATAGTAGGATACGAAAGGCCATATTACAACTCCATTATGTATTGAGCTAGAGTTTATTCCTCTTTATTTTACATTTCTACATATGAACTAATGAACTCCAAGAAATATTTATACAACAAGGGAAGGGGAAAGGACCACGTATTCTACATTACGTACATTCAAAAGCCATTAGTAGTATCACTTAAACGTATGCACACTCACACTCGTCAATAAACTCCTGTCCCAGATACAAAGCGCAATTCTACAGTTGTTATCTTTGCCTGGTACTTCTTCATTCTTGTTTGGAGTGCTTCTCGATAGGGTCTAATCGTGATCATAACGATGATGCTGCTAAAGCTCGCTTGGACGGGGAAACAGATCCCCACAATTTCAATCAAGAGATCCATGAAGGACATGTCGATCAGGAAGAAGACGGCAACGGTGGACATGGGTACCATGTAGAAAACCAGTGGGGACACGGCCATGAGAAGGACGGCCTTCAGGACTGAGTTCTGCATTTTTACAGTTTCTTTGCGGAGCATGGAGGAGTAGCGCAAGATCTTCTTTCTAATTCCAAGTATGAACAGGACTATAGGGATAGCTATCCCAGCGCACACCAGTAGGTAGTACCCGGACCAGATAACCAGCCATTTCTGCTGGTATTGTGACGCTATACAATAGAGTTCATAGGTTCCATTGTAGGTTGGCGGCGAGGGAACGCGAATATAGGACATAATCCTGAGGTTTCCAAGCGTTAGAGCCACGTGCAGTGCCACAGCTCCAGCCCACAACTTTCCACTATTCACGCTGACAGTTCCGGTCATGGTGGTAATGGTCGCCGTGCGGTAGTAGATGTACCCAAAAGCCAGGAATAGGGATGCATAACAGTTGAACATCGAAGAGGTGATGACATAGGAGAAGAATGTGGAGTTTGGGGTGAAATGTAAGAAGGGGATGTAGACCTTGAAGTAGAAACAGAACGAGGAGTCGATTATGGAAAAAGTGCCCTTGACTATTGTCTCACTGAAGAAGGTCATGATATGGAACCACGAGTTGATGTTGAGGAGGAACAGGCTGTAGCCGCGCATCACAGGAGGAGTCCTGAAGAGGATCAGTAGTGTGCAGAGCGTTCCAGTGATGAGGTGGACTACGACGGCAAGGCTGTGAAGAGTGTTTAGGAAGAGCATGGTGGTCCCTGAAAGTACCCAGGTCACTCGACTTTACTCGTATAAATGACAGAAATGGCAAAAGCTAGTGTTCTGGAATTAAACAGGTGTTTTTGACGTAGCTAACCTAATCGTCGTGGATGTGATTAAGCGTAATGTGCCAGCAGAGCACTCAACCCAGAGGTTTTTCCTTGTTTTCAAGTGCTCCTTTCCAACGATGATCAAGCATCAACTCACTAGCGTAAACATGTAATTCACACTTACTCAGCTTTCGTCGCAGGGAATGGCAGTACATGAAGTTAGAGTGCATGTGCAAATGTGAAAGGATATCACAAATGGTCAACAGCTTCGGTCTTTCACCTCCAAGAGTTCATGATATACTTGGAGTTCGGCAAGAAAAGAGAACGTGTGACTACTAGATAAGCTTGTAGGTGAACCCTTCATTCTATGACCATCACATAGAGAGGAGATTAATTGACTTGACAAATGAAAAGCTCCAGCATTTTATTAATTGTTCTCGTTACCTTCCGGGATATGACAGTTGTGATTGTTTTGTGATAATTGTAACGATTGTGATTGTTTTACGTATTTCCTGCTTCCATTTTCTTGGTTAGTGGCATTTTCCCCTTATTAATTCGTGAAAAACAATTAGAAGCCATTGGGGCTGTAACTTCATTAAATGTTATGGTTACCTTCCGGGATATGACGCAAGCTTGTAGACTTGTTCTGTATATTACGGAACTTGTCTTATATAGTAACTTAAACCATTCCTTACGGATCTTCTCCAGGTCAGCCTCGAGTCGCTCGTTGCATTGCTTGTATTGTTGCATTGCTTATGCACCATGTAAGAGACCTTCTGCAGCACAGCAAACGAAACGCAGGCAAAATGGGTAAGGGCTTCACGAACTTCATGTCCAAGAAGGACTTCCATCCGAATACATGGCGGAACATCAAAAAGGTATGGGAAGCTCGGCAGAAACAGGACATGGAATTGAAGCGCCAAGAGGAGCTGCGAGTTCAGTACGAGAAGGAGCAGGAGATGCTGCAGAACAAAGCCCTTCTTGGTGATGAGAAAGCGAAACTGGGTCTCTCGTTCATGTACGACGCCCCGGCCGGAATTAATAAGCGCGAAGAAGAGAAGCCGGAGCCGAAGTTTGAGTGGCAGAGGAAGTACAACGCTCCGCGTGAAGAATGGGCCAAAGGCAACGACGACATTCAAGATCAACCGTTCGGAATCCAAGTCCGCTGTGTCAGATGCCGCACTTGGGGCCATTTGAACACAGATCGAGAATGTCCACTGTACAACATGAGTGGCACTGCTGATGACAAGGGGTACGCAAATAATCCCTCCGACCTTATGAAGCAAATGCGCCGTGAGAGGGGCACTGACGAAACGAAGCTGCGGAAGAAGATGAAGAAGGATCGCAATGGGGCTAGGAAGGATAAGAAGAAGAAGTCTGCATGACAAGGGATTACTACTGTTAATGGTGTTGATCATAAGCAATAAATAACTATTATTCCAATATCCCTTTGTTAGATATTCCGCTATGGCTCACCTTGTTCACCTTTTCAATGAGTGGGAATGGGAAAGCTTCTTTCAGAAGGTGATTCTTTTATTCTGGCCGCTCTCGCCTATGTTACACCCAGCCTTCAAACGTCAACAGTCGACAACTCATCGATAACACTCTCGTTCAGTTGATCGGTGATATGGTCGCATAGTTGAAGAAGATGCAGGAGAATTCTGTCTCGTTCACTCTCCGGAAGCTGGACTGCCGACTCCATCGCCCGTTCGATGATCTCCATGTTCAGCGCGCTTTTGTCGGAATTCACTATGTCACTTCTACAGAACCAAGGGATTACTGACTCTACAAGACACACCTACCGGTCATCCGAGTGAACTTCGCCCTCGGCGATTTGCATGCATTCCATCCAAGCGTTGATCGACCCTCCATGAGCTTCACTTTCGATATCCAGCGGAAGCGTCTGGTTACGAAGACGGAACTCCTTTGACTTCTTCACCCTTACACTGCGTTTAGAGGGAGTAGAGCTCACTGAAGGGCTCTTGTATCCTAAATACGCGCATGAGGTTTTGGAGTACATATGACAACATACCTCTGTCATCGGCTGTAGAGTATGACTTAACATCACCGGCTGGGCCGTTCTTCAGATGGCGCAGCAGGTCGTTCGCCAACTTTTGCACCAAGTCGTCGGGGAATTGCAAGACTTGAGGGCTGCCTTCTTGCTTGACGTTAATCGACGCGTTTTTCGCTACCGTATTCTGTTTCGTAACCTCGATTACTGTCTTCTCTGACGGTACAGAGGGTTCCTCCACATCTTCTAGTGCTTTCTCCAGAATCGTCTTTTCTGAAGTCGCAGGAATCGTCTTAAAGTGGACGGGAGTCACTTCAGCCGGTGCAACCAAGGAGAAAGCGAGAGGTGCGACGAACTTTGTTGGGTTGACTTTCTGGGCGTTCATATTGGTTGAAGTAGCTTCTAAATGATGGCAACAGTACAAAATGACACAACAAGATGCATACGACAGGCGCTAAGGCTACATACGGTAACAGAGAACATCGGCGCCGTACAGGGCTCTGTCCAGTTGGCCTTTTTCCTGCGGCAAGCTGTAGTTGAGTACGTTTGTTCGTATTGAGCAGCGAAGAAAGCAGCAGTTTGCATCTGACTGGCCTTATAGAGCACTGTAATGATCCTTAAGATTAGACCTACCGCTCTTCAAAGGTGGTAAACATCCAGCTGTGGGAAGACGGGGAAAAGACGAAAAAAAAAACAAGAAACAAGAACGGGCAAGAAAAAAAGAATGCCACGAGCCGGGATCGAACCGGCGACCTTTAGATCTTCAGTCTAACGCTCTCCCAACTGAGCTATCATGGCACGACTACAGGCCGTTCCCCGCCTTTCAAAGCTGTATTTCACTTACCGACAGGTTGAGGAGCTCTTTCAATCCTTCGACGCGGCTTCTGTATAGCTGCAGTGCTGGGAGGGGCAATCGGGGGCACATCTAACGAGATTTCTTGCGAAACAACGGCATCTGTCTATCCGAATTAGAGCCGAACAGAACGACAAGAACACTTACCGTAGTTAAAAACCTCTGGATAGTCCATCATGTACACGGAATCTTCACTACACATGGTGAATACGTATGTGTCAGTAGGCTCGCATTTGCGAAGAAGAGAAATGGAGCTGACGAGTGTATTGGACAAGACGGACTGCAAGTGTGGAGCGATGGCCACCGAGTTGGTGGGAACGCTCGAGACTGCGGAGAACGACTCGCTCGGAAGAGTTGACATTTCACGAAGCAGTCAAGCGGCCGGCAGAGTCGACTCTCAACAACTGAATGACTTAAGCGGTGGTGAGCACTAGAGGATGCCCATGGTAGACAAAGACTGTCTGGATTTGCACAATGGGCGTCTGGAGTTGCAGGGTATGCGTTACACCGTTACCTTTTTCAATCTATTTAGGTCTTATTACCGTATTGAGTGGAATAAGGTGTCTAAGGAGACTCAAGAAAATGCATGCGGAAAGATTTATTGTCGTTATCTCATTCGGTGATCTTTCTTTGAGGACACATCTGATCTCATTTAAGCACGGTGAAAGCTGTATCCCTGAACCTCGGGCTCGTTCTTGACGACCTCTCCAGTACGAGGAGGGCAAGGACAGTAAGCGGCATCGTGGCCGGGAATACCGGGACCTCCGGCAACACCAGGTTGTCCATCGACTCCAGGAGCTCCGGGGGTTCCGGCGGGTCCCTGAGGTCCTTCGGGGCCAGCGGCTCCGGGGGCTCCGGGCTGTCCGTTAACTCCAGGGTTTCCAGCAGGTCCGACGGGTCCGTTAGGTCCCTTGGGTCCAGGAGCCCCCTTTCCACGCTGTCCGTCTTGTCCAGGCTGACCGGGGGCGCCAGGCTGGCCAGGGGCTCCGGGAGCTCCAGCATCGCCAGCAGGTCCAGCAAGACCGGGCTGTCCGTTGTTTCCAGGAGCTCCAGGCTGTCCGGGCTGTCCATCGGGACCGACGGGTCCAGCAGGTCCATCAGGTCCAGGGGGTCCGGGAGGTCCGGCTTCGCACTTGATGCATCCTCCGGGCTGCTGGTTGTCGATGACAAGGCTGACTCCAGGGGCTCCTGGGCGACCAGCTTCTCCGGGGGCTCCATCATCTCCGTTGGCTCCGGGCTGTCCAGGAGGTCCGGGAGGTCCAGCGGGGCAGTTGTTGGCCTGGGCTCCACAAGCACAGCTGGCCTGACGCTTGTTACGGCCGAAGAGAACGGCGACATTTTCGGCGTTGTTCTTGCTGATTCCGGGGGCTCCTTGGATGGCCATCATTCCACGCCACGCGTCGTTGGCGATGGTCTGAAACAAGAAGATTCTCAATTTAGTCCAAACGTATTCCGGTCCTACCTTGAACTCCACCATATCGTCCATAACGTCATCGTAGAGGGTGTTGATGTCCTGGAAGAGGACGCCAACCATCACCAAGCAGGCGAATATGACGATACCACTTCCAGCAGAGGCCAATCCAACCAAACACTTGCTCATCGTCGAATAGTTTGATGAGGGAGCTGTTGCCCTTTCCTTTTATACCCTTCAAATTTAACAGCAAAACCTGTTCGACGCCAAACTCATCAACGCCGCAGGCGGTAACGAGTCATCCATGTGCTAAGAAACGGGATCCCATCTCAAAAAAGGAAAAGTTATCCGGTCCGACTTGTTTACTGACGTTGAGTCTATCTGGACCACTTAGGGTCATTCAGCAAAAGGGGTCACCCGGAGCAATCTTTCTAAAACGGTTTTGCTTCGGAACGCCTGCTGGGTTTACACATTGTTTGTGCATTATTCGTTAAACTTTATTATTATCAGCACCTCGTAAAATCTTTGGCTGTAGTAGGACAGTGGTGTATACCTGAGGCACTTATGGTCTAGACTGCTGTGTGGACATATTTTAACAATGGTCTCACAACGATTTTATTGCAACTGCAGAGACCGCTACGGTGGTTTCTCAGAAGCAGCTGATTTTGCGCATTGTTGGTGGGTATGGGTGGTTTGTATGCGTTTATGTAATCGCGTCCCGTCAATCAAAATCTCGTTTTACATGATGCATTGTGGGTGGGCGCGAGTATTTGTATACGTTTGTGTAATCGCGCCCTGTCAATCAGAATCTCGAATTTAGAAACCCAGATGAGTCGACCGCACCCATACGCCAACAATGGTCATCATCCTGCCCAACCACAGCAGCATCGTGAACGGGATCGCGAACGGCACATGCAGCGAGTGTCAGAACAGCAGCAAAGGGCAAACCAGAATCCTCCGCCTCCGTCAGCGGCGCTCCTAGCGGAAGCTGATCGGCAGCGAGTGACACCTGAATTACTGAAGTACATGGCTGAATTCAATTTTCCATACATGGACGATATCGACAAGTATGAGAGGATAGACAAGATTGGACAGGGAACCTTTGGGTGAGTCTAGGACGCTTAGCAGATTTCATGTGTGGCATTCAGAGAAGTGTTCAAGGCGAGATGCCGAAAAACGTCTCGACTTGTGGCTATGAAGAAGATTCTTATGGAAAACGAGAAGGAGGGGGTAAGCTTACTTTTTAAGATTTATTTGACGGCCCCTTTTAGTTTCCAATCACTGCATTGCGAGAAATCAAGATGCTGCAGCAGTTGAAGCACGAGAACGTCACCGAATTAATCGAAATATGCTCAAAGAAGAGTAGGCTTCGGTCGCATCCAGGAAAAGATTACATGCTCCTTATTTCAGATGGACCGCAAGCTAAGGAGCGTTGTACTTTTTATCTCGTCTTTACGTTTTGCGACCACGATCTGGCCGGACTCCTCAGCAGTAAAGCGCAAATCAGTCTAGCCCAGAAGAAAACATTACTCAAGCATCTCTTCAATGGCCTTTTCACGATACACAGGAACAAAATCCTCCATCGCGATATGAAAGCAGCGAACGTACTCATCGGCTCCGACGGATACCTGAAGTTGGCCGACTTTGGACTGGCACGACCTCTATTCAAAAAGACACCTGAATTACCCGAAGCATGCTACACGAATCGCGTTGTCACGTTGTGGTATCGCCCCCCAGAGTTGCTTCTTGGAGAACGAAATTACGGACCTGCAATCGACATGTGGGGTGCTGGATGTATCATGGCAGAGTTTTGGACAAAAATGCCAATCATGCAGGTAGGTCTTTTAAATTTCACCTCTGGGGCATATTTACAACCATGTACGTGTATCAGTCCCCATTTTGCTATCCCAGCTGCCTTACTCGCCACATTATCTGATAATTTTTTTCTACTATCACTCGATTTTAGGGAGATACTGAGCAGAAGCAACTCGAACTAATCACTCTCCTCTGTGGAAGTATCACCCCCACCGTCTGGCCTGGCTGTGAGAAGCTTCCTCTATGGGGAAAAATGGAAATGAACGAGAACCTCCCCCGCAAATTGCACGACAAACTGGCAAAGTTCGTCCGTGACCAACAAGGCCTCGATCTGATCGAAAATCTCCTCGTTCTTGATCCGAAGAATCGTCTTGATGCCAACAAGGCGCTTTACCACTCGTTCTTCTATACCAAACCGCTTCCAAACGAGAACGTCAAGGACCTCCTAGCTACATTATCCGGAAGCATGTTCGAGTACACGCATGGTCGAGGCGCCTCGCAAGTGCAGCAGCAAAGGCAACCTCAACCTCAGCACCGTCCCATGCAACATAGTCAGCAGTACCATGACAGGTGTTATTAATCTTGTGATCTCTTTTTTAATTCGTGAGAGTTCGAATAATTTACGGTTTTAACACGAATGTAATTGTTAAAATTGTTACAACATATCAATTTAATAAATCTTACAAGGCTAAATTCTTACTAGTAAACCGTTCCAATTTCGAGGTATCGTGGTTCGTACAGCATGCTAAGATCTCGGCGCGGTCGTTGCTTATCTGCAACATCAATGTAAAGGCATGCAAAGCTATTGTCAAACGCACCACCCAGCCATTCTTTTTGTATATTGTCCCCGCATCTGATTCTGTCCGGACGATGCAGTCTGGGCACGGCAGGCCATAAAACAACGCAGAAATCCATTGCAAGTCCTCTATCTCTGGCAGGAGTTCAATGATGACGGACGGAGCATAATGAAGCAGGACGACGTTTTTTCCGTTTCGGAGCTTCTCAAGGATAACCTCATTTTGATCCCAAAAGTAGGCGGCCAGCTTGAGGGCTTTCTCTCGAGCCGAGATGCCATCGGTACTGCCTGAATGGTTGTCATAAGGAAGAAGAAGGATTATTTTTCCATTACATTTTAAATCGACGATCTCTGCATTCAAGGAATCACTTAACGCCTGAGCAAGAACCTCGGACTCGGGACCATCGAAAGCGTACAGGCCACCACGTTTCCCGTCGAATTGGAACTCCTCCTGAACAGAAGCGTTAAATGTCGACGAAAAAGAACTGCCTACAGGTTTGAATTGGCCTTCACCAGAGTCACCGAAGTACTCAGGCCCAATCCGAGCGATTGTTTCCGATCGATGCTCTTGAACAACAGCTAAAATCTTCTCTTTGGCTTCTTCGAATACCTCGTCTTTCCCCCGATTTGCATCGATTGTCTGAAAAAAAAGTCAAGTGGTTGTATAGTAGTCCTAGCGAACTGTTCGGACTGTCCTACCCAGATATGACTGACACTTGGTGAACCATTCAGTGCCTTACATATGCCGTTAAAAGAGGGGCAGAAAAGGAGGATAATTTAAAAATTCGCCGTCATATGGTATACGAAAAGGTGAAGGGGGCTAGTCAAAATACTAGGCAATGACCTTACCTTCCACGTCGGGTGCTTCCGAAACACGTCCATCGCCTTCCTCACAGCCGCTTGGAACTCCTTCTTCTCGAAAGCTTCCTCTCCATAATTAGCACGTGATTGAGCCACCTCTGGGCTCACGTCCAAGTAGAACACACAATCTGGTTGTGGTAATCCAATATCAGCAGCGCACGCAAAGCTTGTCGGAAGCCCTTTCGCCATTGTATAGGAAACTCCGGAAGCAACATAGCGATCGAGGATGACAGTTGTGCCATTGTCCAGGAGTTCAATGAGGGAGCTGTCCTTCTCCCAACGGTTCTGACTGAAGATTAGATGGATGGCTTCTTTCCGGGCAAGTGGCGATTTTTGCGTAGCAAGGTGGTCGTTGATGACCTTCCCAGTTCTCGTGGAGGTGCGATCTAGATGAAATAATCAAGCATAAGTCAAACAGGATTATAAGATTTGTTCTCTGTTTTTAAGTAAACATTGGCTACAGCCAAGCAGGCAGTCAGATCAAAATAAGTAGCAAAGCTCACCTGGAAACGCCAAAAGGGTCGTCCTTATGCCTTCCTCATCATTCAATGTCTGGGCCAGCTTCCTCGCCAATGTCGATTTGCCACTTCGATCAAGTCCTTCAAAGACGATCAGCGCCCCGCGCTTGATTCCCGCATCTCCACCCGCCAGTCCGGCCATCCTGGTCATAAGCAAGCGTCTGCAATCACTTGCAAGTCCTCGGATCATATCGAAATTACGTCACCTCGTGTGACCGAGGGTGTTTACGAGTAAAACCAAGGAAGCAACACGCGCGCACAGAAGCGACGTTTTCGGCCGCCGTCGTTTTTCCCGCCACTGAAAAATGTGGGGCTGTGGAACAACCGGCATAAATGTCATCCGTGGCGAACAAAGAGGTCAGTACGTGACCCGGATAGATAACGCGTGGAGTTTGACACAGAAAGTGATCAGCGACAAAATAAAACGTATGCTTATATAATTAATGTTACAACATTCAACGGATTAACAATACATTCAACAAGCGTGGCGGCGCAGGATTTTATGGATACCGAAGCTCTGTTCTTCTGGGATGCCCCTCAGTAATTCAGGATGGTTCTGGAGCAGAGTTCGGAGTCTCAGGATCAGAGCGGCGTCGTTTTCCGGAGGAGATGGAGTTTCTTTTTCGGGGCCACTGATATGCCCATTAGGAGGCTGAGATTCTTCAAGGCCACTGATAGGTTCATTACGAGGCTGATATTCTCGAAGTTCAAGGCGGCTGGCATCAAAACTGGAGAAATCTGAAACGGTAACCTGATAATCCTGACCGTTTAATGTTCCATCGATAACATTAATACTTGCGTCTACCGTTTAAGCAAACAAGTGATATGACACGGACCGCACCAAAGTCATTATGGCATTGACCAGATCATTGGAGCCATGAAGAATTACCTGTTCCCGAAGATTCTTTCTGCGGATCAAAGTGCGCGAGATCCCCGATCATTTCAACCGTGGGACGGCACCGAGACAAACTAATTCGCCCATATTCGGTGTTGGTGGGCAAAGTGGTTGGCCGTCCTAAGCGAAAAGTAGGTCAAACAAGGGTCAAGAGAACGTTACCATACCTTCTTCGCGAGGAGCCACAATTTCGTTTTCGTAGTAGACGTTGTCCGGCGGGTCTGCATTTCGAGTAGCCTCAGGCACCACGTGGTTTTCCGAAGAAGCCTCTGAATTCTCTAAATTACATAATGCAAGGAAACATTGCTTACGACGATAGGAAGCGACGGAGCCATCGACGGTATTGCTGTTTCGCGTCCCAGAGTACCTCTCAATAATTTCGTCAGCTAGAGAGTCGTCAAAGTCTGAGTCGGTAAACGAATCGGAGAAGGTTCCCATCTCTTGTCGAAAACCGTTGGGATGACACATAATAACCTGCAAGGAAGCAAAAAGAAATGAAACGACTGCAGGAGGAGACGAGAGAAAGAAGTGCAGAACTGTCAGTGGGGCGTCAATTGCCCGCACGTTCGGTCGTTGTACGGTAGATACTGTAGCCGAAGGGGAGTAGCGGTGATTTCAGCTGTATTCGTACGAAACAATCCTCGAACCACTGGTAAACCGGAAGTCCATTGTTTTTGGGTGAACTAACAATAAGTACATAGTAATGTTGTGTGACGTCTTGTTGGCTGAATTCAGCTTTTGGATCTCCTCATGCCAACATTAGGATACGGTTATCATAGAACGATCATCCCCTTCTTTTTTACCGTTCCCATCTTGCATTTCGTTCCCATCTTGATTCTGTCTTCTTCGCAGGGTTTTTTTTTTTGAGCCCGCAGGGTTTTTTCGTGTCTATTCTGTTCAAATAGCGAACATCCCGCTCGTATTTGCCTAAGCCTCTCTTGATCGTCGTGCTCCGTCGGAATGTTGAATAAACGTTTCCAGACGCGGCGCAAACAGAATCGCTATCCAAAACGAGATCTGTTTCGTTTGTTCGCACGGTCCGCAACGTCCGTTGCGTCATGGATAATCGAAAAACCGCGATGCCTGTGCGCCATCTTTCTTATTCGACGCGGTGACTTCGGTCTGTCCTCCTAGGTCGACGTTCCCAGATGTAACAAATAGAGTCTTCTGCTCCTCCCAACGACCTTTGCGCCACGAGATAACAAATGTTTACGTCTGTTGCGACGTTGCGTTGACACTCGGGGAGCAGTCCTAATCTGGTTGCGGAATGTCTTCCTTTAACTCTGCCGTTCCTCTCAACGACCCCATAATTCTCTTCTACCCTATTAGCGAGTTTCTTAAGTACAGCTGGTCCTTCCACAAAGGGTTAATTTATAAGGTCACTGAACTTTGTTCGACAACACTTAGGGATTGGAGTCATTCTCGGATTCCGCTTCAACACTATTATATGCGGAACCTGACCCTGGCTACATCACGTGGCGGGTGAATAGTTTAGCGTAACATCGAACTTTGTCCAGAAACAAACCGGTTGGTCTCACTAAAAGAGAATTTTACTACGAGCGGTTCGCTTTTTCCGTCAACGCGATTTGCGAAAGCGCTCCGATGGCGTTCCTCGGGAAAAACGCCGACAGAACGTGAATATTATCGCTAAACTACACTACCGAGTGAAAGGGCGGATTCAGTCCAGCATATGCTAAGCGTTCTTGGGGAAGAGTGGTTCGTTTCGTAAGTATCTTTTGTTTAACTAGATGAATTGCTTAAAGACCTTTACAAACTAGCGTCAGTTTAATTTTTTTTATTACTGCTAGTCATTCCCTGACAAGGCTATATCATTCATGTTAAGATGGCTCCGTGTACAGCATACTCACGAACGCCGAACAGTTCGTAAAGGTGCTAGTAGTGTTTATATTTTGTTTTTGTGGCATCCTGTGACTATACATTTTTCTTGTTGATTAATGATTTGTTTTGCCTACACCTTGCCACCTTCGATATTCGCTGGAGATATGTCCCCTTTTTATAGGTCCCTACTAGTGGAGTTGAGCTTCATTGAAAATTGATTCTATCGGTACAACAAGTCTCTCACAAGTTTTGCTTAAATACTTTTGCAATAACCATTTCCTTGCTGGTTTCGATCTACTGAACGCACGATAGGAAAACGCTCCGTCATGGAATTTTTACAAATTACTTCCGGAATTTTTGTAATTCCGAAGAGAAGGTGTTTTTCACGATTGTTTTTGTAACAAAAAATGATGACATAACGTCCATGTGCTGTTGGTATGTGCGATCGTGTTATTCATTCACACACCATATCAGGCTTATACCGTCAATATATTCAGTTCTCAACTCCTCTGCCCGGTTTTCAAAACTCAGTGGTGCACTTCCCTACTTCAATTTTCCCTATTCTGTAAAAGACGCGCAACGTCTTGTCTCCATTGGAAAGCGCGTTGTCACGAAGGAGAGTTTTTTCGTCCACGTCGTCAATTCCATCTTTTTGCAGCAAATTTAGCGCAGAGGCTAAAAATAGCGGGAGGAATAGCGGGGCCTAGGATATCGGACGCTGTGTGGGAATAGTACTGCGACGAGCCGTTTGTCGCTCCCTGCGTCCTCGCCTCGTGAGTGGTGTAGGCACTGACATCAATCCTATCGATGGGGACGGCTGGGAGCGGGGCAACGCGCGCGTGTAAAGGAGCAGATAGAAGGTCGATCTGAGAGTGCGCGAGACACGGTTGTGCGCGTTCGCGGTCAGTCGCTCTTCAGTGCTCTCTGCGTCATAGTCGTCGGACAGGATCGAAGGAGCCGAGCAGGCTGATCGAACTGGTATGTTCTGCTGACACGGCTAGAAGAACTGCGGAAGAAAAAAACTCCATTGCCTCTAGGTAGAACAGCCGGGATGCGAACGCAACAGACTGGATTTGCTGTCTTTTGTGCGGGGAGGAGGAATTCTTTTGTCATGACGATCGATTCAGCGATGTCGCTCACCTAGGTTCCATGCCACTGCTGGTGCGCTGTCACGCCGTTGCCACCCTCTGTTGATTTATGAGCGCATAGCTTACCTGTCCCTGGTGCTCGTGCCGGTGGTGCTGCTATCTCAGCTGTCTCCAATGGCGCGATACTCGTCTCGTTCGTGTCTGCCCGCTTCAGCTGTCTGTTGAGCCCTTTCAATCGATTTGAGATGGTGACGCAGAAGTGACGATGATAAGTCGTTACCAATAAGTTATGGGTCCCATGGTGACCATTTCGTCCTTTTATGCCCTTTTTCATACTTCCTGAAGTGTTACGCGATGGCTGTATTATACCACTAGCCGATTCAGCTTCTGTTCTAATTCCTGTTCTGGACGCCTGTTTTTATTTTTGCGCCTACTGATTGCTGCAGAGGCTTTAGATGATTGCGATCTTATGACCGACCACAGATTTGGGCTTCGACGTCGGACTGCGATCTTGTGGTAGTTGAAATGAAAAAAAGATTTCAAGGGAAGGTCGCGGTTGATTTTCTCTCGCTCTCCTATCTTTAGGTCGAAGCCTCATTACAAGCTTTTTTTCTCAAACAGGAAGTTTTGTGCACTTCCCTACTTATCCCCGCTTCGCTTTTCAGCCGGCCTCGATCACATCATGCTCGTTTTTGTACATAAATTATATCTGATTCGTCAAAAAGCGCCGCCTCGCTAGTTTTCAACAGTCGATAGGCCCCTCAGAACCGTAAACGGTGCGTTGATTTCTACGACGCTGAATGATTTTTGCAAAATGACTTTGACCCATATAAAGCTTCGCGCGAGAATTTAAGGAGAATTGAGGGTCTTGTTGTTCAGACAGTCTGTATGGTAGTGCCACTCTTCTTACCTACGACAACGATTCGCTCGTCTTGTAGACTGCAAAGTACTCGCTGCTCGAACGTTGTTTCTTCGCGACTCCTGTGGCGGAGGACTGAAGTGGGTTCTGTCGCATAATTCTGATTCTATCGCATAGGCCACACGCGTCGATTATGGTAATTGCGTTTCACGGCATTGGATACTCGTCTTTGAGGATGTCGACGTTTTTAATATTCCCTATTCTGTTCACTATTCGTTTGTACGAATATTTCTGAGGCATTTAAATGTAAAATCGAAAATGACTGTACATAATATTTGCGTTAAATTAGTCCGCTTTAAATACATTGAGTAAGAAGATTTCGTTTCCGAGTCGCATGGGAACAATGTTTCAGAAATGACTATAAGCACATTCTTTTGGATTGGTGGCGCTAATAAGATTTGCTCATTGATTTCTGCGCAGTTCGTCCGCTAATTCGTTTTCTTACTTTCCCTTCTAGTGCGCTTGTCTGCAGTGAACCAGATACTGACAGGCTAGCCTGGGTGTCCTGTCGTCTTCCTACTTCTTGTGTGCTTTGCCTGACTGGCGCAACCGGTTTAGTGATGGCGCCACGACAGGCAACGTCACAAAGCATAGACAAATTTAAAGTAGTAGGTTTTTTGTCATTTTGTTTGTTTATACTGCGGTCATGGGCGGTAGTAGTGATTTGCAGTGCCTGCCTGGGATGGCGCTGTTTGGTCGTACATGCGCTGTTTACTAGTGAAGTTGTCGTGTGGTTTTTGATCCACAATACACTGACTCTCAACGGTTATCTCCTAAGCATCCCATGTCTGCGTGCCAGTGGTGGCTAGCAGCCGCGGGCGATATTTCATCCTCATTTTATATGCCCCTCGATATATGGCAGTCTGCATCCCTTAATTCCCCTCGTCTCGTGCTGCAAGCTATACACAGACGAGACGATTTTGCTGTCTATCCTTGTCATATGCTTACAAATATTGGTTGCGCGTTATATAACCGTTTCGAATTTATAACCGTTCTTTGCTTACAGGACTACCAATGAATGTTTCCGACGTTAGCAATGCTAGCGTCGTCAGCAACAGCAACATGGTCTCGTCCATGCCGTCAACATCTCGCCTCAACTTGTCTGGACTTACATCCTCGCGGCACAAAAGTGCGAACATCACACAAGAATGCATAACGATGATCGATCCAGTGCAACTGTGTCAGAAATGGCACGTGAGCAATTTCGCATCTACTCTGAAGTTGGCGCAACCGGGTGTTTGTTTACGAAGTCAAGTCTTTCGAGATGCCCAACTTCCAGAAGCTTGTTGGCAGCTCTGCTTATATCCGGGTGGAAAGCGAGAGGAAAATCGAGACAATGTCTCCTTGTTCCTGAAGATGTCAGCCACATCGCCGATGAAAGAGGTAATTTGTAAGGTGGACATGATTTGTATCACATTCTTTTTCCTTCAGGTGCAAGTGAAAGCAGAATACAAGTTCTATTTCTTGGACGACAGAGGGGAAGCTCGCTTCAGTAATATTAACATTGGCGACTTCCATGCAAAACCTCCGAAGTGTGGTCATTCCTGGGGATTACGGAATATTCCGAAGAACAAAGTCCTCGGGTGTCTGCGCGACGACGAGTCATTGATGATTAGCTGCCATATTCTACTCATTCCCGATCTATCCCGTGTGGTTTGCCGGAAAATTACCCCTACCATGCGAATTACTGACAACGTCCAGGTAGACACATTACTTTTTCGACGACATTTAAAAGTAATAGTTATAGGTTGCGCGTCTTTACTTTGAGCGAATGCACGAGATGCTCCAAACTGGACACGCTTCTGACTGCACCATCGTATGTGAAGGCGAATCGTTCCAAGCTCATAAGTTTGTGCTTATGACGCAGTCTGATGTCTTCAAAGCGATGTTCTCGCACAAGGACATGACCGAGAACTTGGACTCTGTCATCAGGCTGTCCGACACGTCGTCTTTCGCTGTGCAACAAATGCTTACATACATGTACTCTGGGAACCTGCCACCGTTGATTGACGACGATCAGGCATCAGCGGTGATGCAGCTTGCCGACAAATACGGGATTGACCACTTGAAGATTCTATGCGAGGAGCGCCTCATTGAAAAGTAAGTAGTCTAGTCTTCCAAATATCCTAAATGATGAGCTTTTCTTTAGATTGGATCTGGATAACGTTTGTTTGATGATGCATTTAGCGGATAGTCACAACGCGATGAACCTGAAGACTGCGTGCAGCGAGTTGGTATGCCTTTATAACTTATCTTTCTGAATTATTCTTTATCATTCTGGTCCATGTCTTTCCCCGTTATTTATGTTCTGATGATGCACATTGTTATCACTAACATCGCTTTTTAATATATTCCTTATTCGTAAGACCTCCTGTTCTTCTAGGTCACTTTGAACAAAAGACAGGTGATGGGAACGCAGAATTGGTGTGAACTGCGTGAACGGAATCCGCGGCTTTGCAACGAGATCCTCGAATCCATCGTTATCACCGAACCTCAATCACCTCCGCCTATAAAGAAGTCAAGAATTTAAGATACACAAAAAGCATAAATGTGTACATACGGCATCTATTATTTGTATATGTGGAGATTTTGAAAGCGAAGAATGAAATGATGTGGTTTTGTTGTTAGAAAAACGATTAAAAGCGCTTTGATTTGCGTGCTTTCGTCTACTTATCGTAAGGTCACTTTAGTACGGTTTGGAGGAAAATCTCGTGGATTACAGGTAAAAATGGGCCGCATGAACGTTCACTTGATGCGCTATCTTGACCCGGAGCATTTCCGCGTGCTCATCGCTGTCGAAATGGGAATGCGGAATCATGAGGTCGTCCCTCTGCCGTTGATTTCGTCGATCGCTGGAATCCACAGGGGCGCGACCTGCCATGCGCTCTCCGATCTTTCCAAGAACCGTCTTGTGCTCCGAGAATGCGGAAAGAAATACGACGGGTATCACCTGACAAACTTGGGATTCGACTTCTTGGCGCTAAGAACGCTGGTGTCTCGAGGCGTCGTTGGTAGCGTCGGAAACCAAATCGGAGTCGGAAAGGAATCAGATGTCTTCGTTGGAGGCGACCCAGAATTGAATGTAAGTTAAAGTTGCTCCGTGTTTAAAGTTTACTTGTTTCCATATTCTCTAACGATCTGGCCCTTGCCTTCCGATTGATTGATCATCCTGTATCTTTAGGATGTGGTCCTCAAGTTCCACCGTCTCGGAAGAACGTCGTTCCGTAAAATCAAAGAGAAGCGCGATTACTTGAAGAAGCGGCGTTCTTGCAACTGGCTCTACTTGGCCCGGCTTGCTGCTCAAAAGGAATATGCCTTTCTGAAGGCTCTCGCAGATCGTGGCTTCTCCGTCCCCAAGCCGCTCGATGTCTGTCGCCACACCGTTGTTATGGGATTGATCGAGGGAAAAACGCTCTGCGATGTGTCTGAAGTTGAAGATGTGCCTGGTCTGTATGACAAACTGATGAACTTGATCATGCGGATGGGCAGATACGGTTTAATTCATGGTGATTTCAACGAATTCAACTTGATGATCAACCAGGTACGTGACATGGTTTAAAGATCCGACCGAGGTTGAAGAATCATTGAGCTGCTAAAACATATGTAGCTGAGTAAAAATGTTTTAGAAGGGAGAGCCCGTTATGATCGACTTCCCACAAATGGTCTCTATCGACCACCCGAACGCAGACTTCTACTTCAAGCGTGACGTGGACTGCGTCCGTGAGTTCTTCCGCAAGAGATTCGCATACGAAAGTGAGGAGTTTCCCGAATTCCAAGATGTCGAGCGTAAGCATAGTTTGGATGCTGTTCTTGAAGCTAGTGGATTCACAAAGCAAATGGCCCTCGACCTGAATAAGGCGTTCGACGAGGGTCGCTTCGGCGCTCATCTGGATGGAAAGAAGGAGGAGAGCAGTGAAGACGATGAGGATGAAGAAGATGAGGAGGAAATAGAGTACGACGAGGAAGAATTGGAGGAGCAGCGCCAAGTTCAGCAGCAGGCGGCCAAAGAGCTGTCGAAGATGGATCGCTTCAACAACTGGCTTCAGACGGCGCAAACTCATGTTGATGAACTTGGAATAGAGAACGAGGAATGCCCAGAACTGCTGGAGATGGATGAGGAACGCCAGAAGAAATACGAAGCCGCTGTAGCGGAGGTCGAGGAGAAGTTGAAGAGCGCCACCATCGAGAAGAGAGTGGGAGATCCCGACGACGAAGGAGACGACGCTCAGGACGAGAAGGTTTCTGTGGCCGGAAGTCGTTACCAGCCACGCGGAAAGGTGACCGGAACTCGATCCGTTTACAGCTGCGGATCAACTATTGCTCCCGATGATATTAAGAACCGGCTAATGCGGGTAAGCTTTTGCTTTCTTTTACATTTTGCAAACAGGGTCTTTCTGTAGTGATCTTTCCATCTGATGGACGTACCACTCATTGACTGATTAGGTGTTTTTCCCGTCTAATAATACTATCGAAAGATACATCCATTAACCCACGATGATGATTCTGTTCGTTTAGGACAAAAAGAAGTCGGCACCCAAGAAGAAGTTGAAGGTCAAAGGAGAGCACAGCGCTGTGAGCCGAGGTCGGAAGAACAATCTCGACGTGATCAAGGAGTACGCCGGTTGGGACTTCTGAGAAGAATTTGTTACTTGTTTGTTGTTGAACTCAGATTTTGTTGATTTTTATATTAAACTCCATGTTGGCTGAGGTCCGGCTCCATGACGTGGCTGCGATGGCGCTGTTCGCTATGTTTTACGGTTTCATCGGATGGTTCTTGAAGTACACATCTGCTGATAAGGAGAGTATGGCGGGGAGGGAGTATCATCGTCCATCAGTGTTTGCTCATGACTTTGTCTATGCGCGGAGTCTCTTGAGGAATCATCCGCTATGTCATCAGCTAGTAAGCCTGGCAAGGTTTGCTAGCTCGACTTGGGCACGCAAAACCGACCAGTGTTAACTGAAGTTACCGTAACCGCTGCCATTCGAATTTCAAGCGCAAGGGCCTCTCGCTCGCGGTGGATTGGATCAGTTATGCAGCATACCTTGACAAGGTTCAATGGGCTTATTCTTCTCCGTCTTACTTATTTTCACGGTCACTTGTCAGCTGCTTTTACTTTGTGTACCCATAGGGATCACACGTATTCTAATCAGTGATGTTGAATTCGCGTGCACATTCCTTTCTTCTAGTTTTTACATATGCATAGTGGCGCGTATGAAGTCCGGTGATTGTTGCTTCCGTTCGGTCGCTTCTGATAAGCACCACCACTTCACTTTTCTCGGTGGGCATGTGCGCGAGTTTGGGTCGACGCCGATCAGCGCGGAACGTCGCCCCCTGCAGCTCGTCGGGCAGGTGTCTGTCTCTCCCGCCCGTCTAGTTGCACTTTCACGCTTTTAGTATAGGCGCGCTCGCACAGTCGCTGCTTCCTTGGCTGCTAAACGAGTGTTCTATTCGGTTCCAGACATTATGACGAAGACGTCTTGTATCTCGATTCCTGAGACCCTGGAGATGCCGACGGAGTCCTTCGTCGTCCCTGGCTGCTATCGCGATGATCTGAAGTCCGTCATCATCCCCGAAGGTCTGATCAGAGATCGAGTGAAGCGTCTTGCCCAGGAAATTCATGACGTCATCGGAGACGAGGTTTGCCACTTTGTGTAGTCTCTGTTTGATTCGAGATTTCAGCCCCTCGTCGTCCTATGCATTCTGAAAGGATCTTACCGATTCTTCACTACGCTGGTCGACGATTTGACGGTGGCGCGACACTCATGCGCCTCTCCTCTTGTGATCGATTTCATTCGCGTGAAGAGCTATGAAGACACCGAGTCGACTGGGACCCTCCAGATTATGGGACTGTCCAGTCTCGACGAGCTGAAGGGACAAAACATCCTGGTAAGTGAAGCTTCCTGTATTTCATTATTAAAGTCTTCCAACTTTAGATCGTCGAGGACATCGTCGATACCGGCGTCACCATGGCCCGCCTTCTGAAGACGATCGGGGACCTTGGCGCCAAGAAGATCTGGACAAGCGTCTTGCTGTCAAAACGAGTGACCCGCAAGGTCGAGGTGGCGGAGGACTTCGTAGCCTTCGACATTCCCGACAAGTTCATCGTTGGATATGGGCTTGACTACAACCAGAAGTTCCGCGATCTCAACCACATATGCGTCATGAGCGCCTCCGGAATCCTGAAGTACAAGAAGACTTAGGCTGTTTGGGTATCTACTGACAAGTAGTATCATGTGAACTCTCGTATATATGTTTTAATAGCTTGATATAAAATGTTATTGTGCAACCGTCTCTTTGGAAGGCTCAAGGGTCTCCTAGTTTACTCGACAGTGCCGCCTGCGGACACTGCCCATTGGAGTCACAGAGCGGACACAGATGGCTAGTCTGACTTCAGTACAGATGGTCACAGGTGGCGGCTTAAAAACACTTGTGGTCAGTTCTATCAAGTTGACCGCTGGGTGCCGAGTCTACATGCTAGTAGAGTGCTTAAAACAGGCGTTTCGCTTGAATTGCTGTTGTTTGAGGGTTTCCATCTGAACTCTTGATAGAACGGCTTTGGTCAAACAATCTGTGGTCATTATCAAAGGTACCACACTACAACTAAAGACAAGCTTAAATTTAGCCCTTGATCTCCTCTACCAGTAGCTCTCCTCCCCTAATTGCTGATGATTAGTAAAGAACCGGCTGGTTAGTGCTTCTCCCTTGGTCTTTGAATTTTGCGGAACAGAGCTTTGTACCCCCGATAATAAATAGATGACCCTGTGGGTGCGAAATGCCGGAAGTCAATGTAAACGCTTTTCCGGTGGCCGTAAGAAAGATGCCGCCGCCGTGCCCCTCATAAACATTCGTCGATGGGACTCATATGCGAGTGACGCATCAAACGGTCCGTCAAGTGGACCGCGCGATGTTTCAGATCCGATTGTGTTTGCCTCGGACACGGAGTCAACGGCGGGTGTCGTTTGTCACGGTATTCATTCGCGCTGCCACCGTCGTCCCAAGGGTCATTGTTGCGGTACGCCATTGTACCCGGGATTGGTCGCGGGAGCACCCTTTTTCGGAGGCGCACTCATGATCGATCTGTTTTCACCGATCGCTTGTTGAGGTCGGCCTACCCGAGTGAAAATAGTTTCAGATTAGATGAGTGATGGCGGTATCGAGAGTGTCCGCCGCTGTTTTATTAGCGGTGCTACTGGCGGTCATACTAGAGAAAGGTGAGTCTATTAGGATTAGTTAAGGGTCTGAAGTTAAGGATTTCCTGTATTGAACAGAAGAAATGTTGTTATCTAACCCATAACAAGTTCCTGTGTGAACATAAACAGAGAGATCATGCTCCACCATTTCATGAACCACAAATGATGCCCGGAACGTTGCCTATCCTTCTCCTTAAGTTGCACTCCAGAAACGAAAGTAACCTCCCATTATATCCATAGCCAAGATGCGCCCCTGAAGAGTTCCCATTACAGCTGACGCCGTCCTCTGTCACCTCTGCGACAGTATCGAAGGCAACTGTATCGGAGCCAGCTGCGAAGGCACCGCGTGCATCAAAAGAGTCGCGTTTGATGATGGTAATAATCTCCATAAATCGCATTAATCCACCTCTCGAGCATCATAGGAACGTTGCGAGTGGCGAAGATGTGCCAGCTGAGCGGCGCGGACATCGTCCTCGAGCAGTGCAACCAAGTGCCCCTCTGGCAAGGCCGATTCGGCGTGGAGTGCATCTGCCAAAGCGACTGGTGCAATGTGGCGGCGACGATTACCTCGAAAAGCCTCTCCATCGCCATTCTTATTACTCTTCTCGGTGCGCTGTTTGGATAGAAAGACGATAAAACTGACGACAAGCGCGTGTTTCTCTGTTCGTCTGACTCTCTTCACACCGCTGTGGCGAGACGGTCGGATCGGGGGGTGACCAATAAAAGCGACTCTGTAGATGAGTCAAGCAAGGGCTCGCAGCCCAGCTCCGTGTTGAACAGGTTTCAGTCAGTGCGGCGTTTCAATTCTGCGTATAGAAACGTTCGGCTTAGTCCCGCTGGGCATCCTGTGGTTCAGTGGCACAGTACCGTTCGGACATGAACGACTTTCTTTGCTGTTGTCTTGACGAATAGTTGTTTTTGACGTTGTAGTCTAGTTTTTGGATGTTTGTGCTTACTGGCGACCCATGGTACGATCATATGTGTGGAGGCCCTATGATTCCGTGATCTGCATGAATCCCATGAGGAAGTGCTCGGAACAAAATGTAAATCAGCTTCCATACTTGTCTAGACATTTCATAACAAACCCACGTACCATCCCAGCAGACACGCTTTGGCGACCACTAATCACAGGCTGCTCAATGGCACGTGTTTATCGGATAGCCGTTGTTAGATTGAAGGGCTGGTTTGCCGGAATGGATGGAGCGTGCACTGAAATGCTGTTTCACCACTAGTTACACTGTTTGTTCCCGCGAAGTGTCATAACAAGCTTACGATTCGGCGATTTTCAAACAAGGAAGGAGCGCGGGAGTGAAATCTGATATCGGACATTGTTATACGATGTTGGTGGAGCGCGATGGACCACGAACAATGTAGGACCAGTTCGGTGTTCGGATTTCGGATTTCGTTGACCCAAGAGGGGATCGAGAAAACATTCGCTACTTTCGATTTGAAGTTTCTGAACTCTTTCAACTGGATCATCCCAAGAAACCTCACTAAAACGCATTCCTAGTCTCCTCCCTCGACACATTCACTGCCAACACTTGCATCCTGCTGTTTTTCATTATAGCCGCTACAATTTAATCAGCCGCTGCATCCATTTACTATGTATGCGTTTCTGAGAACGGCGACATCAGGAACTCTCATTAAGCGACACCGATAGAAACACTGACATTTCATTTGGGACCGCACAGTGCAGATTTGGCCGTAAACAAGGTGGAAGGAGCGGAGATCGAAGGAACGCGTGCTTCGAGAGGAGGCGCTCAACAACACCTGCGCCGTTTTTCTCGTTTTTTTTGCAGCAGATCTCAACGGGCGCTCCGATCCCAAACGAGAATCTGCGCGTGACGGATAATCCTCGATGTTGTTTCTGTTGCCATCGATTGTCTTTTGTTCGACGAGGAATGACGCGACAAAGACAGAATACGTAAGTGATCAGCAGCCTTTTAAGGAAGTGCAAGAGAAGAAGATCACTGACAAATGAGTGGAAGGGATGATAACAACCCTGCTTCATTGCTCGTGTCCTCGGTAGTATAGTGGTGAGTATCCGCGCCTGTCACGTGCGAGACCCGGGTTCGATTCCCGGCCGGGGAGTAACTTTTTTGTTTCTGCTTCTCTCTCTATTGGTTACCTTATCTCATTGGTTAACCTACCACAACAGCATTTGAGACGAAAAAAAAACTTTTTTTTTGCCCAAATACGGACACAAACACTGACATATGTTCTCAGTAATAACCATTCCAAAAAGGTTTCCGGTTAAAAAGGAATGGGATGCCACGAGCCGGGATCGAACCGGCGACCTTTAGATCTTCAGTCTAACGCTCTCCCAACTGAGCTATCATGGCGCGCTTTATGTATCTGTTGATTTATATTTCTTCCATCATCCATCTTACCCTCTTCTGCCGCAAACAAACGCTCATCTCATCCACGCGAAGCCCTTTCCCATCGTCCCCTCAGGACCTCCGCGAACACCAATGATCAACTCAAGCGTCCGGCGGGGGAAAGCCCATGCGGCCCCGAAAAGTGCTCTCTCCAGCATTTCGCACGTTTTTGTGCTTCCGACGAGTGGCATTGCTGGGATCGTCGGTCACGTGCAGCCGGGAACACCGAGTCGGACGCTGCTGGAGACGAGCCGCCGCTGCGGTCGCCCTGGCTTCCTCACCATCGGCCGCTTCCTCGGAACCCGTGTTTACCCTTTTCTCTGCGCGGCCATTCGATTTCGTTCCAAATCGCCACCGCCGTCGCGTAAACACCGTCGCCGCAAACCGTCCTCCAACGCACCCTTAACCCACTGGTCTCTGTGTTCGGGTCCCCAGGCACTGACCCGTCCCGCCCTGTTCCCTTTCGTAGGCGCCCTCGAACTTCGTTTCTGTTTTCGCTGCTCCACTTCGCCAGGTTACCGTTTTGGGCCCTGGACACAGAAAGGTCACCGACATGCTGCGAGGGTGTCGCCTATTGATTAGCCGCCGCCGTCTCCGAATTCGGCCCGTGGCACGCACGGACATTGATTTTGTAATTTGCGCCCGGCTACTTGGGAGATTATCGCAAAAAGTGAAATGTTCGATTGTCGGTGAGCACGTGAGGACTGTCCGCCGCCGCCCGCGTGTTTACATAATGTTTAGCGCGGCCATTTGTTATTGTAAATAGACGAGGGGTGCGATGTTACGCAAGGTGCCGGTGTCGAGATGTTTTGGAGCTTTTTTGGCCTCGGTTTGTCAGCTGAATCTGCAACATTTTCTTTGGTTCTGAAGGCGCTCACTCCAAGGTCAAGTAGCAGAAGAGGAGAGGGAGTTGTAAGGAGTTAAAAGAAGAAATGGCGCCTGACATTTGTATTCATATTTGAAAAGGACTCTAAAGTGTCTTACGCAGCTTTCAAAAATTGTGTTTGAAGTGTTGCTTGTTTGTCAAACCTCTTAAGGTCGCAAGGACAACAGCACAGTTTTAGGAGCTTATAATATTCTATTTTTAGCTTATATTTACATAAGAATAGTCTTTTTAATTGCTTTCCTTTGACATTAAATTTCCCAAGAAGCACCCAAGTGGGATACGGCCAGGCATGTTCCTTAGGCACGGACGTCACGTTTTTCAGCTATCTGCTTGAATGCCCTGAAAAGCTCTTCGATAAACGCAGCCATGCTGACACAACATTTTTATTTATTTCCGCAATTGGATGTTTTCGAGTGCCATAGGGTCTCTTCTCCCTGAAGACTTCTTAGACTATCTGAGTGAGGGAATAAGGTATCATCGCTTGTAACTTTGACCTGTACCTACTTGTTCACAGATTAGCGAGCTGTTTTCCACAAGTAGGGACGTGGAATCGTGAATGGGTGCACTTTTCCGGCCTTTGGTCGTTCTCTGTTCCACTACTCGCTTCTGTAAACAGATTGTAGGTTACGGCTCTATTACAGCGTCCGTTTTGCACAGAGTGGAACAGTGTCTTCAGGGCGGCCTACTTGGAGGACAGGCGGGTGAACGTAATCGTTTTGATAGATTCGCACAGCTGACGATATCCTTGTTTCCTTGAAAATCGAGCGCGCCTCGACAGATGGTCCAGCTGTCCGCGATTATCAATGCTGGGTTTCCAAGGTCGCGGTTGAGCTTGACCAGGACACAATGCGTCCATGTTAAACGGTCCGCCGATTTGTAACTAGAAGTACGATGCCCTAATTTCTTCGTTTTCGATTGAAGAAGGTTGGGATTTGAAGTATATTTGATGCTATAAGATGCCCAGGGAAAATATGCTCATCCTGATATAGCTTAGTGTTTGTAAGTACTACAGCTTTTAGCGTAGCCTTGAAAGGGTCTCGCCATGATTGAGTTATATTTACAAGCTCGATTGTTCATTCTTGGGGAAAGCTTGTGAACCTCGAATCGGTCTTTCTTAGGTAGCGTTCTGCATATAGATTTCTAACCTTGCCGTCTTCCTTCGCACCACCGATTCAAAATATTTTTGAGATTCGATTGCCCAATGTTGTTGCGATCATCTGGTGAACGACGGTCACGCGAGCAAGCCTGCTGTGGCCTTTGGTTCTTTCCATTTTTTAAATATCCGCTCACGTTGGGAAGATGCAGTCAGTTTGTGAGCATCGATGCCTTCTGATCCTTGCCGTTGAATATTTATGCTACTCATCGGTGTCCTCAAGAATCATAGTTTTCGTTACAGTAAGTCAATGGAACTGACTCTTTTTGTGGTTATGATTAAGAATTCATGGTTATATAGGTTGACATTGTGCTCTAACATCTTGTGCCCAACACAGAGAGCAGTATTTAAAATTTAAAGTCTTTCTTCCTGGCTGCTTCTTAACTCTCTGAAGACAATCGCGCTTTTGGACTAACAATTACAGATGTACATGCATAATACGCCAATTACAGAGGAAAACACATTTGAAGACGTGCTTGGCCTTCTTGATCTTTGATCTCAAACGTTTAGAAAATGGTCAAACGAATCAATCAGTTTTTATCGGGTTTCTAGATGTTAACGAACAAAAAAACTGATAGGGAAGAGCAGCTGTCAGTGATGATTTCTTCACTTTCACAGAAATTGATCTTTTCAGAAACGCTTACCTAATGCGTTGTGACACTTTTAAGGGTCAGAATGACTCAAGGGTCGTTGGGGTTCAGCAAAGTCGAAAATCGCCGACTTGAGAAAGCGCATAATACCTTAAAAGACCATAGGCTCAAAAAGAATCTGTCTTAAAGAGACTGTAGATTCCGTAGCACATGAGAAAAACATGACACACCTATTGGCTTTACATTTACCATTTACTTTGTGGTTTCATTTCAGCATTCTTCATATGTCGGCGGGCCTTGTGATCTTATTGTTTGCTCTTTAAGGCTACTTATTTTAGTATCGCCGAAGTGGCCTTTATTGAAGGTCGATTTCTAAATAAAAGATAGATTGAACACCGTTTCCTGTGCTCTGATCGAAAAATTCTCCGCTGACCCATACCAGTTTTGATTTGCAGGAATACGCATCTCATTCTTGAGGGGCCGGCTTACATAAATTAATCTGATAGGTGCCAAAATGGGTCACACCTTTAAACAGTTAGATCCGTTTATTTTTTCGTTTTTTAGTAATAACGTGAATCAGTTAAGCCTTAAAAATTCCGAGTAAGTGGCTCCAATGTTGTTTCCTCTTTGCCTTTCATGTCCAAGGAGCGAGAACTAGAACCCACGATTGATTAGTTGTCACATACGTGACAACGCCATGTGACACGTAGAAGGCACGGCAGGTAAACAGATGCGTCAAACTTTTTTTGGAGGGCGCAATTTATCGCCAATTGTTGCGTTCACAGGGTGTCCGCGCGAAATCGATCGCTCGGCACGTATTTGCTCAAGGAGTATTTGATTAAGACGAGCTTCCTGGAAGAACTCTGCAGTATTCAAGGTTTCCTTCCAGGATTACAAAATCTGGATGATACGAACGCGCAAGGGCTTCCTTCCGTGTTCTCCTGCAGGGAGAGTTGCGAAATAGGGCCTCTTATCTACTTTTTTGATCAACTGGTGCCACTCGTGTACAGTCAAGCATATCACATTTCCCGAAAGGCCAACGACGCATTCCCTAATGATAGGCGAATTACGAAAAAAGCCTTTGCGGCGATGGGCGTTCTTTGCGCTCCGGGGTTTCCCTCCGCGAACCGCCAGATGTCACGTAGTGGCCTGCTCCGTCCCGTTCGGAACTGTTAAAACCTGAACATCCGCCTTCGTGTCAGTATACCGCATGAGAACTAAAATAGAAGCCGCCTTCGTTTGTAAATCACTTGAATCTCTTTCGTTCGATGACCCTCCCTCGCTATTGACATTTTCGCGTTTTGTTTTCGCCCATTTCGATCGAGCCATGTGGGCTTCGGTTACAAGTGGGGCGCCGTGGAACGACATTTGCATTTGTTTCTGGTTAATCCTGACGCGATGTAGCAAGATGGAAGCGAAAACAAGGACGTGGTGGGGGCGATTAAGTACCACCCGTCTTTCCTGAGGTTTCATCTTGTGGGGGGAGTTAATTAAGGGTTCTTCATGCGATTTCAATATATTTAAGATATAAGGTGGCTAGGGGCCTCTGATAGCTATCATTCTAACCCAATCTATCTCTTCTTGGGCCCGTTTGATGCAGCTAGGGGTCTCTGATACCTATCACTTTCTTCTTAACGTAGTCTTCTTAACGTAGCAATTACTCGTGGAAAGCAAATCCTAGAGCAAATTTGTCATCTCAAGTACTCAAGTATGTAGCAAGATTCAACAACAGCACCCGCTTTCCCCCCTTTGTTTTTATGTGTGCCCTTATTCTCTAGGGCGGATAAGGACATGTTTTTCAGATGTAAAGATGCGGTCAGTGGTCTCTGAATCACATCACTCTGACTCACGACCACAGCAACAACATGAGGAAAACAAATCCAGCACCCGACCCAAAACATTCGCCCATCCAAACAGAACTTCCTACTTCAAATTCGCCATTAAGCATAGTCCCAACAGAAGCCAATAATGTTAGTGTTAACTGAGCGAATTTGGCACAGAGGATATTTGGCATCTGTGGTTGTTGTATGCGTCCATTCCACTTCCTCCATCCCTTTGCTCAACCACTTTCCATCAATCACTGTCCTCCATGCACAATAAAAGTGCAAAACTGCTTTTCCGGAATATAAAGCGCTCCCCAGCGCCCTAATCGGTCCTACCCTGTCTTCCCCCCACCTGGACAAGTAAGACACCAACTGTCAAGATGACGTTCTGTCCTGGAGTCACTCGTTCCAGTAGGAGTCGTCGGAACAACAACGCTAAAAGCTGTGTATTTCTGTTTTCCGCGTTTTCGAACGCTAATCCCAACCGGCGCTGTTATGCAACCATGGCCGGGCGGAAGCTCTTGTGTTCGTCGGGATCGTCTCCTAGCTACCATCGACGCACTGTCATGGCAGCCGTATTCACTCCTTCGAGCTTCGCCCAGCTCGGGTGACATAGAAATATGCGTGCCGTCCTTACATGCCATGATAGCTCAGTTGGGAGAGCGTTAGACTGAAGATCTAAAGGTCGCCGGTTCGATCCCGGCTCGTGGCATCCCTTAATTGGGAAATTTTTTTCTGTCCTACACGAGTCATTAATCTTCTGTGTTTGCGAGTGTAATAAATTTAACTTCTTATCGCTCCTGTTTTGCACGAGTTATTTACGCGGTGTTTCCTTATCGATCGCGAACATCAGTGGACAGTCACCGGCGGCAACAAGCTTGCCTGTCTACCCTGTTTTGACGTGGTTCTTGAAGGGAACTGCCCGTGAGACGTTTCTGTCCCGCGTTCAGGAATGCGACCGTTTCAGATTCATCGACTATGAACAGTGGATCTATTGGTTTTGTCGGCTTCGGACCTCCAGGACTCTTTGGACCTGTTGGGAGGTATGCATCTGTTGAACAACACCCCTTAGGGTGAGTTTGGAGGAGTTGATCAAGAACTTGAGGGACGTAGCACACTGAGAGGCCTTAGGGAAATATCTCACTCGGATCATGAGCACTTTGGCAGTGCTCATTCCCATGTCCTCGGTAGTATAGTGGTGAGTATCCGCGCCTGTCACGTGCGAGACCCGGGTTCGATTCCCGGCCGGGGAGTAACTTTTTTCCCTTTTACAATCAATCTAACAGATTTAGAATCATGCGCATCCGCGTTGACCCTTCCCAAGGCTCGTCTTCTCAGCAGCCGCACCAGCAGCACACCACCTCATCCAGCACTCCGGTCATCCACGTCCGGCACCCGAGCCTCAGTCGCCACTTCACCAACCTCATGAACCACATGAACTTCCGATTCCACAGAAGTCAGCCGTTTTCATTCGATCCGATGGAGATCGACGAGATGTTGTGAGTCTGCAAGCGCGTGGGTAATGATCAGGATGTTTAGTCCCTTCACTGCCGCCGCCCAGCCCAGTCGACGTCGCAGTGGCTCTCGAAGCGAAAACGGCACAAATTCTGTGAGACCCTTAGCTTCGGACGAGATCAAGAAGATTAAAACGACTAAGGTAGGGTTTAAGACTGATATTGTCCAGGGTGGTTCAGAGGGTTGCTAAATCAAATCGATCTGATCTATCGCTTTAAGACCCAACCCCAATCATACACCAAGTGCTTAAGATTCTCAGATTTTCCTCTAAATTAGGGTTGAGTTCTGTAACCTTAAATGCCAACCAACCAGGCGATATTAGGTTTGCTGGATGGGGTCAGTCGTGCCGGGACCCAATTCCCATTCTATTGTTCTCAAAGTCCTTCCAAAGCACATATTTTAAGATCTTCCCTCCGTTTTTAAATTTGGCCAAATCTTGATCATACTCTCATACGCCTGCTTCAGATCACCGCAGAACAAGTGGCGGAGCGCAAGGAGTGCTACACGTGCATGGAAGAGTTCAAGCAGGACGAGCGAGCGCTGCGAATCGGCTGTCCGCACCTCTTCCACCGGAAGTGCCTCGAGCCGTGGCTCAAACGTCAGAACACGTGTCCCGTGTGCCGAGCCTCCGTGAACCCCTAGGCCCTCTCCTCGCCGTGATCATTCCCAAAAGCGCTTCTCAGCTTTACTGATCGATATTTGTTCTTTCACTTTCGCCCTCTCACATCCGACTCCCTATTGCCAGTCCCCGTTCCGTGTACATACTCTCGCACATAGCACTTGTCCTCTTTTTGTACATAGCAGTGACCGCGATAAAACGATGTTTTAGGCATGCTGTAGAATTTTAGGAATCCGAACTGTTGTTTCCTTTTCAGGTGACCTGGAATCCCACAACACAAAACAGCCATTTGAATCCCCAGGTACTAAACCAATCACAAGAACCAGCGGGTGTCGGCCTAGCTAGAGGGCAGTTGGATAGGACCTAGCATCGTCAGATAGTTGTTGACCTAATTAGTGAGGGTGCTGTCGATCGGAGGGTCGATGGGAGCGGGGCTTGTGTTCCATCGTGTTAGCAACAGTTAGAGCATATGCTAAGGTCATGAAAAGAAGTGAATTCAAGAGTTTCAGGCGTTTATTACATTATTCGGATGATTATGGCCAGCGAAGTACAAATTTTAGAGTACAAAGATCACCGCCATTTCGGTTTAGATTTCGGTTTCTTTTCGGTCTTCACCGTCTTGTTTTTTCGTGGATTTGTCGTCTTCTGTTTCGCATTGGAACTCTTTTCATTCTGCTGGCTTATGGCGTCTTGGATAGTTTTTATCCCGCTGCTGACCAAGTCACAGACGCCACTCACAACCGTCGCAACCTAAAGCAAAAAGTCGATGGAAGAATAAGAAGCTCATGAGAGGTCCTTGCCGTGTCAATGACGCCATTCTCTTGGAAGGACACGTCCCAAGACGCTTCTTCATTTTCTACTGTCTCCTCTCGCGTGCCCTTCTCTGTCTTCCTCGAGGTATGCGCCTTGACGCGGGAGGTTTGTCGTTTGTAGGAGATAGTCAGGGTGTGTTGCTGCTGGGGCTCACTAGCGTCGTCCTTCCCACGTTTGCTCTGATGGGCTTCTTTTTTATGGTTGATCACGTCGGACATTCTAAAAGGACTGCTGTTCGGGATGCACACAAGCAGTGATGGGCACAAGCTTCGGGGATTTAGGATTACAAGTAATTTCCGCGGTCCAGGAGAAGGACACTACTTCTAAGGACGTAATATCGTAATTATCGAACAGGTAGATTGGACAGAAGGAATAGATGCTTTCATCAGCGCCAATTGGTAAACACTACTATCAGGATGCCCCCGGAAAACAAGAACTCAGCAGATAGCTTTTTCATATTTCTGTTTTTCTTTACTTCTGTTTTCCTCTACTGTAGCGCATGGGATGATCTATATATTGCACAGCTCCCCCAGTACTCCCCCTACGTCGCCTTCTCTTCTCTATGCCTGAAGCATAACCTTTATTAGCAAGATCAACTCTCCTGCAAAAGTCGCTAAGAAAAGAAGGTTTCGAGCTCGCATAGTAAAGATATACCCTATATTTAATAGAAATTTGTGTTATATACAACATATGGTCGATCGCAGAAGCATATTGAGCAGATCTCAGGTTGCCCTCTAAGCTTCACGGTAATGACCTTCCACGTCCGGTGTTCCGGCTGGTCCTTCCCATTTATGGACTTGAGCACGCCGCTTTTGATGTGCTTCTCAGGCTCGGTGGCGTAGCGCTTGGGCATAACTTGCTCGTTAACGTCTTTGAGCTGTCTAGGCACTTCATTACAGTACTCTGCCATGGACAGCCCTAAAATGATATACGTCTAAATATAACTCTACTTGAAGCTGACCAATTATTCTCCCGTGGCGCAGGTAATGCGACATCTGCGATATTAGTCGCTGGAAGATGGGCAACCTCCAAGTGCGACTGTACTCGTTGGCGCGTAGGGCATCATCTCGAAGGGTCAAGAAGTCCCTCTTGACGGCGTCGAATCCGACGTTGAGATGTGAGAGGGCCGACGAGCCGGGAAGGACGCGCCCCTTTAGGAGATGGAGAAGGCACACCGCTGTGTGCAGGTAGCTGAACCTGTTCAGCTGGACGGAGGGATGCTGGGCGACCATCTTCAGAAGGACTGCTGAACGGTCGAAGAACCTCTTCGACAGCAGCTCCTTGTCGAACCAGAGCTCTTCAAAGAGGTCCTCGCACACTAAATATCATCAGTAGTAATAAAGGGATACTGTTTTGTGAACATTCGACAATGAACAAAATCCATGGAAAAGGACGTCAAGCATCCAATGAAACTCAAATACTCGAGTAACGGCTGCTCAATTTATGCCTTAATTTTGTGAGCTTCGATCTGTCCTCATGACGACGGTCTTTTTATTGGAAACTGTAGAACTCCAGCGAGGAGCTGTAGCTTACACTTTACGCTTACACTCGTTAAAAACGATATTAAAAGCGATACTCCCTCCACGAAGATCGAGAGAAGTGGAATCACGCAGAAAAATCCTACTATTGCGTAAGTCGGTCGCATGTGTCACCCCAACGACTACGGTACTTGTAAAACAACTCTCAGAACAGAACAGCTTACCGAAGTTCCCTTCTATCCAGGGCTGGAAGACGCTTATCTTCCTTTCACAGTACGTGAAGTCGCTCGCGTCCGCTTTGAGAAGGCTTAAGAAGTCGTATGGACGGACCATATTTAGCGAGCGAGGTGGAGCGGTTTCCTGAACCCAGAAAGTTAGCGCCATTCTTCAACTTTCGAACACTCTGTGACAGTTTTTTTTTCGACACAAACTGTTTGTAATACTAGTGAGATAAGAATAGCTTAAAATAAAAAAAGAGATAAGTTCTGCATTTGGCCATTAAGGAAGTTTGACTTTAAGGGGTGTTGTTGTGGCAACTGTGCACCCTCACACCCTCATTCTATTCAAATGTTTACGTCTCGGGCGATATCTTCCTTTCCCAGCGATTTTTTATGTGTTTCCAGCTGGCACGCCGAAGACGGTCGGCTCACAAACACCTCCTTCGCGACCCTTTGGCTGAATTACCGTCTCATCGCTTATTTCAAATCCTGGGAACGAGCTTTGGCGTGGGGAGTTGCAACAAAGTTCTGAACGCAGAAGACGGACAGCTTCAAACTGTCGAGCAAGAGTGAGATCGGCTTCGGAATACCTGAGTTTCGTCGATGCCACTCGGCCCATGGCGAAGTTACTATAGGTGCCGCGGTTGATACGGGACAACGGCTACTGTTTTGTAACATGCTTTATCGAGCCATAACTTAAATGCATTACATTTTAATTCCTGGGAACGAGCTTTGGCGTTCCGAACGTTCCGAACGCAAGTGGCAGAGGGAAGCCAATTTTCTTAGGGTAATCTTTACCTCAACAAACTCAAATCACCGTAATCGACTTCGACGGAAGACGAATTGATAGCTTCGAACTGTTAAGCGTTGTTAATGCCTTGGACTTGGGCATCAACAACTTCCAAACCTTGTTGTGGAAGATAAGTTCTTCTTCGAAACGCCTTGGGTGTGCTTTAGCCTGCTTTCTAACTGTGTTTAAGATATCAACTGTGTTTCTTTTCTTTGGCTACTGTTTGGTAACGTGCTTTATTCAACATAACTTAAAGGATGGGCACAATCTAGATGGAAAGGTTACTGTCGTCAAAGACTTCGTAGATAACGCCGGACGTCTTCTTGTCATCCTGCTTCAACACGAATCTGTAGCAGGTGTATATGCCACAGGCGATGCCGAGAAGAAAGACGCCAGCGAGGATAATGGTGGAGATAATGGCCGTCGCCGTCTAAACCACAAGTTTTGCCCTATCCTCATTGTGCTTTCTTTTACCATCTCTTCCACCCACATTTCATCTTCGAGGATCTGACGATAAGTACTGATCAGTTTCTCATTGGCGCTCGGCTCCTCCAGGAAATCCAAGTCCTTGGCATCCATCCCAGGAGTCGTTCGCTTCAGAATGCCCAGGTAGTATTGTTCTGAAGTACTCAGTGGCGCAAGGGCACAACGGTGGAACATACCAATTTCTTCGGCCAACCCAGGAAACAAGTCCACCTTCTTCTTCATGCTTGGCTCCCAGTGCACGCGCTCAAGGTTGTAAGGTTCCAGCGAATTGACGATGTGAGGGCGGTTGTACATATTCCCGTCAGTGACCATGGCGTAGAGGGCGCTGCTGAGGATGTTCAGCCGGTGTTTGGCCAGCAAGAAACACTTCTGACGCAAGACGGAGCGGAGATGCTGCCGTGTCAGGACGGTTATTCCTTTCACGTCGATACTCTGCAAAGACAAAGGAAATGAGTGAGAAGCACAAGGCTAAAGTCCGAAAATGTAAACCTGGTGACTCTAACTAGCAACCCTTTCCAACTGTCCATAACGGATGGAACTATGCTTATTCGACCGGTTCTTATTTACTATCGTAATCTCCCAAATTGGGACTTTCCTTAATCCTACATTCAAGCTATGCACTCAAGGACCTTTTGAATAAACATGGTTTCGCCCCAATCCGTTGTGGACAATTGGAAAGGGTTGTTAGTAAGGAATCTAGAGGCTCATGCACGACTCTAAGCTTATAGAGTGTCGTGGCATGTACGACCCTTTGATCTACCACCAGAAGGAGTCATAGGAGGAACTCTGATAGCCAACGTTCACATAGAGGAGCTTCTCACGTGAGAGGCGCGGATAGTCACCACTACGTTTGACCGTTTAGGGCGCTTGTCTTTTAAGAACACAATCGCAAACATACCTCTGAACAATTGATCTTTTCCGAGGACCAAGTGGAATCTCGGGCATGACTCTCAACAAGAGTAAACCGTTCCTTGAGTACCATGCTCTCCATCTTTAACACCTTCGCCAATTCGGTCTCTTTGTTCGCTATCGCGTCTTCCGCTGCTTTCACCGTCCTGATGTACTCCTTCAGGAGAGCTTCCTTGGTGGACGACGTGAGTTGAAGAACATCGATGTGGGGATTGCACTCTTTTTCCTCTGAAACACTCTATTCCAGGACAACGGGGGAAAGTCTTACGTAGAGGAGCGCTGCAGCATGGGTACTCGATTCGAAGGTATCCAACGCCTCGGTTCTCCGTGTAGCAGGCGCCTGTGATGGTGTAGTTTCGGACATTCGGCTGAAATCTAAGAAGTGCTTTCCAGAAATGTGAAAGTTACCTTCAAGCATCCTGTCATCTCGACAAGTTTCTTCTCGGGTGTGCAGACTGCCGTGAAGTTTCCGGCGTCTCCATTATCCTTCACGACCACCAAGCCATTCTTCTGACATGTGCCGTCCAGTGCGAGGACCGGAGATGTCAGGAATAGCAGAGCTAAATAGCGCCACATATTGGGCTATGCAGCCAGAAAGAGCGACTGATCGCGAGGAGAACGCGGGGAAGGTGAAAGTGAGAGATTCACACTTCTTAGGGTCTTAGCAGAGGTGTGAAAAGAGAGTACTTGACTGTTCTGCTGCTCTTAAAGGACACTGCCGCTTTGAGAATTGGAGAATGTGACAGTGACGCTGACGATTGAGCGTGGTGAGCCAGCGCAGTATGTGTGCTTGGCTGTGAAGGTTAAACTGCGAAAATCATCCCGTTCTTACTCGCCGTCTTAAACGATTTACACCACTCACTATAAAAGATTCTTTCACAGGAACTTGGTGTGCAGACTGTCGACTTGTCGAGATGACAGGATGCTTGAAGGTAACTTTCACATTTCTGAAGTAAGAACTTGCTCAAAAAAACTCTTGCGTCTGAGGGGAATCGAACCCCTGTCGATTGCTTGGAAGGCAACCATGCTGACCATTACACCACAGACGCGTTGATGAGTGATTCACGCCCATCGGAGATGCAATGACCGCTGGCGGAGATAAGGAGTCCGACGTGATCCCTGGTGGTAGAAGACGTTGGAGAGAGCATCGGTGGTTCAGTGGTAGAATGCTCGCCTGCCACGCGGGCGGCCCGGGTTCGATTCCCGGCCACATTTTAATGTTTGGTAGCACCCCGGCCTCTTAAGCGAAAAGGAAATGAACAAACGCTTCGAGGCTGATCTTCAAACAATGTGCAGATGTCCAGTCTTCCATCGTGAAGGCCAGAGCCAAAGCACCAAGTTGACAGAAAAAATCGATGTTTACTGAGCATCGATATTTGTTTACTCCATTTGGAGGTGTGGTGATTCATTGCGGTTCACAGGGGAAGTATCCCAAGTGCTTCTACTAGATCGGTCGAGGGAATTCAATTTGTTATTGCAGCTTTATTGTCACGCTACTGTACTGAGATGACTACGCTCAACGTGAGTTTATAAGTCACGGAAACAGATAGAGCTTATCTCATAGGCTGCTTGGCCTCGCCTTCCACAAGACTGCTTGGTCACCATTTTCCAACGTCGGTTCCCCGGCTGCACCTTTCCATTTATGGCGTGTAGCACTCCGCTCTGGACGTACCTTTGGGGCTGATCAGAGCTGCGGCGAGACTGTGGAATTCTGTCCCTGTGCTTGAGTTGGGAGGAAACGCCATTGAGGTACTCCGAGAGCGTCAGCCCTGAAACGCTCGAGGTTTTACAGATTTGGAATTCCACGGTAACCTATAGGGCGTCCATGCCTCAGGTAGTGCGATATGAGGGAGAGGATGCATGGGAACACAGGCAAGCCTGACTTCCGATTGTATTCGTCGGCAAGCACGGCCTTGCTCAAGCCTTCTAGGAAGTCGTCGACGATGGAGCCAAATCCGACGTTCAGGTAGGGGAAGGGAGAGGACTCGGCGGGGACATGCTTCTTGAGGAGGTGTAGGAGGCAGATGGCCGCATGGAGGTACTCGAATCGGTTCGGCCAACAGAGCCGTCTTCTCCGCACCAACTTCAAGAGGTCTTCCGTTCGGTCGAAGAACCTCTTGGACAGGAACCGTTTTTCCTTCCAGAGCTCCACGAAGAGCTCCCTGTACCCTGAAAGTTTGGAAGTCAGTGAATTACTCCACACTATTAACTGGAGGCAAGCGGCCCCCTCCATATTCCTCTTCATATCTTCAGAAGGATAGACTTACGATTGTCTCCGTCGATCCAAGGCTTAAACACGTTGATAGTGTTGCCGAAGTAGCTGAAATCACTCATACCACACTTCATGTGGCGTAGGAAGTCGTACGGAGACACTGCAGGGTGCGATGTGTCACTGACGCCCATTTCTTCTGCAATTTGTATAGATTTTGAACCTATACCACAACAAGCACTTGAGTGTACGTTGACTGAGAATGCGCGATCGTCCCAATTAGACGTTGACACAACCCGTGACACCTTTCGTTATGCCAATTAGATGGCTCTTCTAGCGTCACTCTGTTTTCCCAACAGACCCCACATGTCGCTCCAGCTTTTGTGCTATTTGCAGCCTCAAAATGCGGTGACGTTTCACTATATGAGGTCTTCCAGCGACAAGAGAGGCACGAAAATGTCAAAAGCAAAACATAGTTGTGTGTCCCGCTGTCACGGAAAGCTGTTTACCTGTGGCAACATCAAGTAGGTAATCTGACGACGACAGCTGGATGTGTCGATGCGAGCCGCGCTGGTTTTCAAATTTCCGCGGGCGGCAAACTTCACTGTCTTTCATGGATGCTCCGTTATCGGACGTGGTGTAAACACGGTCGATCCAGTGGAGATAAATAACCTAGGAAAACAGTACGTGTCCCAGTGTGGACCCGGGCTGCTACGGCCAACCTCTGAATGTCCCAAAAAGCGTCTTTGGATCTCGATGCCCAATATCCAGTTGTTCATAAGAACTAGCTTCCTGTTGAAAGCCCTCAGCCAAAGTCCTGACCTCTCAAAAACCATGCTGACCATTACACCACAGACGCGTTGATGACCAACCCACGCCCATCGGAGATGCAATGACCGCAGGCGGCGATAAGGAGTCCGACGTGATCCCTGATGACAGGAGACCTTAAAGAGAGCATCGGTGGTTCAGTGGTAGAATGCTCGCCTGCCACGCGGGCGGCCCGGGTTCGATTCCCGGCCGATGCAAGTCTTTTGTTGTTTTTTTTCAATTCCACCTTCTTGACTATTCGTGGCATCTAATAATAGGTGCAATCTACAAACTATGTTATCAGCTATCGGTCTTTTTTTGTATCCTTTGCTTGTACTTTGATATATGGTGGATCTTCCAGACCACTACAGGGCAGAACATATCATACCTACATTGAGCCAAGCTCGTGGAAGTTCCAGTGGATCGTCCCGAGCGCAAAAACGAAATAAAACTCCACATCTTAGCGTCTCGAGTGGAACACCGGCCTGAAAAAGCGAGAGCTCTAGCAGAACAGTCCGTTAAACCGGCTGGC